>JAIXMF010000079.1:0-45181 GCA_025201365.1 Syncephalis plumigaleata | reverse complement strand
ATGACTAAACTAGAGCTTGGACAATGGCTGTCGCACTCGGATCGATGCTATTACGGGTTAGGTCCTGATCTGAGGACTACTGAAATTGTTAGACTCGAGCATCCTCGTATTCCATCGATAACATATACTGTAATAAACCACTATTACATAGTTTGTCGTGCTCAAGCGTAAAAATGGTCAATATATACGTATTTATTCATTGCCTTGTAGGTCTACTCCCATTTACCATCCAATGGGGCGGTAATAGCCTTAGCTAATGCTACCACTTTATCAGCTTGCTCTTCAGTGGCACCCATATTCCGCGATCCTTTCATGTGTCCTGCCATATGGCCATACGCTTGCATGGCATACAGGACACCCACGGCGGATAATTCGGTTTCCATTGGAGTGATAAACCGAGTATCGGATAATATCTTGCCATAAGTATCTACGTAGCCAACATCAATATCATTAAGCAGATGCAGCGCATAGATCGAATTACCTTGTAGGATTATCTCCGTCAAGTCTGGATATGCATTATTCAGCACATTGACCAGTTCATTGCCTAGGGTTGAATAGAGTAATTAGCCGATAAATCAAAGATGTCAATCATGAATTATAAGTACTTTGTCCTGAATAGACGCGTTCAAAGTAGTTGTTGCCGCGTTCACGCCACGCTTCAACTTGTTTAAAATCAGTAGCCACTCTACAATCAATGAGTATTATTATTATTATTAGCTTAGTATACCATTTATCCTGTCGCATAACTCTACCTGTGTGGTGTTGTAGGAAGTGCGTCAAGCACATCTCGATCAACTACCGCTACACATTCATTCATCGAATTAATGACCTGCATTAGTAGTGGAATACAATCAATTCATTAATAAATATTGATAGATTTGTGCTTTCTATAGACTTACTCTTGGCAGTCCACAGAGTGGGACTAGTTTCAGTAGACCCTCTCGGACCTTGTGTACAAGATGTGCTTTAGTCTGCAAGTCCGGTAACGATTCAAGAGCACGACGTAAAACCACACCAGCTGGCTTTGATTGATTGGCACCAGTAAGGATGTTTATCTATAGGATAATTGACAGCATTCATATTAGTCGTTCTAATGGTACTATGACTAGGATTGCTCTCTCTCTCGTGGTATGCGGATATTTACGTACAGTTAATACAGTTGCGAAGGGTTGTGGAAATGATGCTGTAAGCTTCTCCCACGTCAACAAATCCTCGGTGGTATAGGGTGCGATAGCTTCCGATGTAGTCATGGTATAATATTTTACTGAATGGAATAAAGGGTAGACGCACTAAATAGAAGGAAAAGAATACTGGTAAAGTAAGAAGTAATGAGCACTAGTAACAATGGTATGGAGAGTCAACAACTTGTTGTCATCTTTATGGCGGTGCTTTTAAACATAGTTACGGCTCTTGATGGCCTTGTGGAGAAGCAATATCCGCGTGAATGTACTAGTCACGCGCAACAGTTAAATTGCATGGACATTTACGAAATACCAGTTTACAGCATTGTTTACGAGTAACCGACTGCATTAGTACAGCTTATTGCTGTTTAGAAGCACATGGCAGTTTACATGTTGGCGAACATTGATTTTAGAATATGCATCCGTAGTGCATGTACAGCTATGATTATGCAAGTAGCAATTTCAGTCTAGCAAACTATTGATGATGATAACAGTTAGTTATTTGTAGCGATATCATGGAAATGGCTATTTATACTAAAGGACTGAGCATATCGCGTTTGCATGCATATCAGATTCACTTGTACGTTTTTTACTCTTTATCACTACTATTATTCTTGAGGTACGCGTCATTGTAGAACCATTTGTATTTAATAATACTCGGAACAGGAATGCCGCTGAATGCCTCGCTTTGCACTGTATTCATTTACCGCTTTCATCGCACCATTCGACCAGCAGGTCACTCAACCGCATTGTACAAAGTAAGGACCAGACAATTGACAAACATGTCTATGCCGGAAGCTATCGCGCCATATACCGCGCAGGATATATTGAAATGGGAGGAACATGGCGCGTCTTTCTCGCAGCCGTTCGCCACGGCAGCTAAGGTAGATGGTATACGCATGGACAAATAATACTGATACTAACATGAACGCGCATTGACAGATTGCTATTCTTGCTGCGGCCAATCAACCAAAGCAGACTGGACCTATTCTACGCCACGCCCTAGAATTGCAATCAGACGTAAATAGAAAAGGACATTTGGTGCAAACAGTAAGAGAAGCACTATTGAAAGCTGCACCGGTATGTGGTATACCTCGAGTAAGTCTATAGAAAGCACGAATCTATCGATATTTATTAATGAATTGATTGTATTCCATTACTAATGTAGGTCATTAATTCAATGAATGAATGTGTAGCGGTAGTTGATCGAGATGTGCTTGACGCACTTCCTACAACACCACACAGGTAGAGTTATGCGACAGGATAAATGGTATACTAAGCTAATAATAATAATAATACTCGTTGATTGTAGAGTGGCTACTGATTTTAAACAAGTTGAAGCGTGGCGTGAACGCGGACTGAAATTCTTCAATGATGTCTATGCCCATCACAGTAAGCGACGGCATTCAGTTGGCAATAATGATTCCTGTAACCAATACATGTACGCATAATAGGTGAAAAGCTTATCAATAACCTTAATAATGCCTATCCCGATCTAATTGAAGTGATTCTACAAGGTAATAAAGTATACGCGCAATTCATCTTTATCACTAATGCTCCTCATTATGCTAGACATGTATGGCAAGATATTATCTGATAATCATTTATTAGATCCAGTAGAAAGCGAGCTACTTGCAATAGGTGTATTACACTCGATGCAAGTGCCCAATCAATTACGCGGACATGTTAAAGGTGCCACCAATGTAGGTGCAACTGAAGAACAAGTCCACGCATTGCTGGCATTAGCCCGAGCAATCACTGCTCCAATATATGGCGTCAATACCACAACTAACTAGACTGATTCTATATCGCATTGCACAATGCCGTTATCTACATCTCATGAAGTGATAATGATTCAATATTACAAATTTCCAGCCGGTTAACATCGTTAGTCTTTAACTTTTGTTTTTATTAATAAATAGTTTTGCATAGTAGTTACCATCACTGTCGTTGTCAGCATGTGGGTATGTGATCCCCCATTAGCAAATGCTTTATTCTTTGTTTAGCATTCGTCTCATGTTATTTATCACAATGCGAATGCCATTAAGGCCGCATCAAACAATGTTCTGCATAACTAGAATTTACCTTGCACTAGGAATGTATCTGCTAAATAATAATAGTAATGGTACATCTAGCTTATTTGAATGCATATGTGTCTAGTGTATTCTGTATTCTAGCTACTTGAAGTAACGTATGATGTTTAAGCATTTGCAAAGCAACATCTACAATCAGCGAAATGCTACTACGGTTAGCTACGTTACGCACTTTGATAGATACGCTACAATATAGGATATAGTCAATAGATATAATGTTTTATTCAGAATGCTAATAAAGTATCACATTTATACGCATACGATGTTCAATGTATAACACTAAGATACTGTATACGCAGTCATATAATGAATACGATCAACAGGAGTTATAAGGTGAACGTACTATAGAGAGCGTTAATGACGTACACAGATACTAATGTTATATATTGACTTCAATAATAATGATGGTGCTAATGAATGCGCAAGATTATTTATTAACAAGAACAAAAGTTAAAGACTAACAGTGTTAACTGATCGGAAAACCATGTATACATGACAACTGGCAATGCCTTTATTGTTGCTATTGTTAATAATATGCGATATAAAGTATTGAGGAGTTTAACCATAGATTGCAATAACGTCTGGGACACAATAGCGGAACTTGACCGGCTTAACGAGCGGTGCCGATTGAGTATCTCGTTGAGCACGCCATATCGCCTTGAAAGATACTGAAGCTAGATGATGCTACAGGCGAATCACGTTGTCTATCATAGCGACGTGCGTAGTAATGAAGCTTACTTATACGTCGCGAATCGCTTGCAGCCAACTTGACCAACTGCTGCAACTCGTGTAGTTCCATCGGTCTACGTGACACCTTGTCCTGACTCGCCATTAATGATTGCGTATAGGTCATTACCTCGTATACTTCCGTTGCGTTTCCAGGGCGAACCTCCTTTTCCTTATCGTTGGGATCGTATTGTCGAACCATATCTAGGTATTTCTCTATGGTGACACCGCCCGATCCTTCCGCTACTGGTTGTAAATCATTGCTGTAGAATTGCGACATCAACAATTGTCGGGAGAACTCGTAAGCTGTGGTACCGGCACCGTTCTCAATGGCCAGCAATGACCACATGTCCAATGATTGTATCTTATTGATGACTTGACCTACAATAAATGGATTCTGACTCTTGACCGCCAAATGTATCGGGAACTCGCAGTCCACGTCAAAGACACTTAGAGCCTTCGAATCGGGCAACAACTCGAGTAGTGTGTGAACAGCGGCATAATGTGCTTTAGCAATTGCAATAGCTAGAGGTGTTCTATTGCATCGTGCAGCCTGGCTCAGCATTAGTTGATGCCATTGATCGGTTGATACTTTGCTGGCAATATGATTTAACATCTTATACTTGTCATCATGCCTAGAAATAAAATATAAAGAACGAGTAGGAAAAACAACAATAGCAATAACAATAACAATAAGGTTAATAATAGATTATAAACATATGCGATGATGACGACTTCTACTTCATTCTACTTACGCGGCATGATGTGCTATATTCCAGCCATGGAAGATGACGAGTGGATCAGCACCGAATTCAAGTAGGATATCGAAACATTTGTACGATTCTTGCAGGACCGCCAAGTAAATAGGTGGTGCCACATTATTACCAGTACCATAATTGATTATATCAAGCAGCGCGGCCTCATTGTCCTTGTACGTGTCCCGATAATGTTCCAGCATGTAGCGCAATGCTTCTGGTTGCTCGGCCTTAACCGCCACCTGCAATGGTGTAGGTCCATCTTTCATACCGATACCAAGTAGATGATTCCAAGCCAAGCCAAGGTCTTCCTTGCTTCTTAGCACTGAGGAACGACGATCATTCGTGTGTTTCTCGGCAAATCGACGTAATGCATCGGATGATCGTTTACCGATTAAATAGGCCATACTACGATGATTATTCGTCGAGATGGCAATACGCAATAATGGTTGCTCGTGCAAGTTGTGCGATCCTCGATTATGTTGCATAATCCAGCCCTTCTTCTTTTTACCATTGACATTTAGACCAAGATAATTATCGAGTGGACTTAGACTGGTATCTTTATCAATGTCCTCGCAATCACGATAGATATCAATACCGGAGAAATGACTACCCGCTGCCGCTTCCCTAATCACGACAATATGTCAATAAGCAGTAAGTAATGATGCTTGCAATAAGCTGGAAAAGAAAGAAGGAAAGAAGTACTAATTATAGTAACTTACTCGATAAACAGATCGATAATATCTTCATGGCCAAGCATTACAGCCAAGGAAACAGAGTGTAATCGAGTATCGTTGAAGTAGACGTAATTGCTGTACTCGCTTTCTAGCAATGCTTGTATGGCATCGGAACGCATTCCCTTATTCAAATCAAATCCTATAATAAATACATCAGCATTAATTACAAACTGTATTAGCTGAGATGATTGGCAATACACTTACCGTTCTTTAGTTTCTTCGTTGTTTCGAATAGGGCACGCACTAGTTTAATGTCACCACGCATGCTTGCCACCTGTAATGGTGTTAAACTAATAAGAGACGTTTTAAATGGTCGATGCTTATCATCATCATTATCATCATCACTCGTAGTGCTCGATGGCGGTGCACGTTCGATCCAACCCTCCGGTATGATACTACCGAAATAGACCGGACTACTTCTAGTAAGTAGTTCGTAGGGTGACACAACATTCTCCAATGGTTTACCAGGCATCAATGGTAAATCTCTGTCGCGAATAGCGTTCAATGTCTCCTCGTCATCGTCCTCGCTATCATCCGCTATGCTACTCTCGTAAGAATCCGTAGGATAATCCGAATCTAATCCCTCATCATCTATCAATTATTGCATGCGTTAATAACTACTATATGTTATATATATACTATATATTTGGTTATCCTTACATATGGGTAGATTGTAGTTATTGATGGATTTCTCCTTGCGATCCTTCTTCTTATCCTTGCTAACCACCGAGGCATATTGATTGTCGGCGATCTTCAATATTAATGCAGCCATTGTGGCATACCCGCGTATACACGCTATATGTAATAAAGATTGTGCATTCTGATTGTAAACAACTATATGTAGTGGATATCGTGTGGTATCACTACCATCATCATTAGTGGTAGTGGTAGTGGTAGTGGTAAGTCGTTTGACAGTAGCAATGTCGTTACTCCAAACGGCTCCAAATAACTCGTTATAAAGTGGCTCCTCCTCTTTCGATATATTCACGCGAGAGTGCATGTTTGTCTTATTCAGTATGGTATAGTTGAATATTTGCGGTATCTCCAATGATTTAGGCTTATCTGTGGATGCTGCAGATGCTTGCTGGTCATCGGCATTATGCTTTAGGGAACCAGTGGTTTCGACATCCATGGCATGAGTATGAACGATACGCTTAGCGCCATGTTCAATCAGATAGTCGCGCTGTTTTTGTAACCTGCTAATAATCGATTCTATCTCTTTGATCGCTTCCTCTTGCTCTTTCTTCTCTGCTTCATCCAACTCCTTCTTGACTGTCGGATTAGGTGGTTGTCGCATAGTGTAGTAAGCATAATCCCAGCAGTATCTCTCGTAACTATCCTTGGGACAACGTTCGATTTGATCGAGATACAATTGCAACAGTTTCTTCCTGTATTCCTGTTGCTCCTCATGCTTACTATCCTTACTAGCATCAGTGGATGATGATGATGGCGATGGTCTCAACTTTTCTAGACGACTTTCCCACTGGCTTATTTCATCGCAAACCACATCGAGTACCGTCTTTTTCTCCTGTGTTTTCTTGTTGTTGATCGTGCAATTAAGTTCGATACCGCGTTCCACCAAGAGCGGATACAAATCATTGCCCACGGTATAGAAGATGGGCTGCTTCAAGCTATCGTACATATTCTTGCCAGCCTGATCACTGTCATATTCATATGAGGCACCGCCTGTAACGTAACGACTAGGATGGGATGTCCTACTACGTGCACATCGATCCTTGCAATACTGTAAAGTTATCTCCGGCTGTCATAGCATTGTCATTATTAGATACTGGTGTACGTATATGTCATTAATAATATTACCTTTGCTCCGTATTTCAACAGTAACTCCACTAATCCTCGTTTGTCTTGCTCCAATGCCTTACATAATGATGTTACGTGTCTGTAATCCATATCATTAACATATTGCTCCGGTTCCTCGACGGAACTTAAGAAAAGGTCGACAAACGGTAAGCGGCCATAGTGTATGGCCACCTTGGCCACTGCTTCATTTCTACTGTTTAACTAGTATGACATCTTAGGGTAAATATTTCCATTGCATTGCATCACTACGACATTACTTACCTGCGTGGGCCGTGCTCCTTTGCTAATTAAATACTTTGCTATCTCAACACCAGTATCGGCATCCTTGGTTACCATACTAATCGTTAATGGATAATAAATGACGCGTCTTGCATTGATCTTGATAACGCGGCGTGGATCGGCACCTGCCTCTACGAGCACTTTAACCGCATCCAAATGACCAAAGAATATGGCATGCTCCATTGCACTCATCTGCATAGCAAAAAACGTGAATACATGTGTATTACAACTAACGAAGACCAGCTACGATTTACCTTATAATCCCAATCGGGTATGTTGACATCGATGATGTCGTCCTCGATCTTTTCAGGATCTGTCACTTCAGGATCTTCATTGTCATCGTTGCTGTTCCAGTTAATTACGCCGGGATAGTCGCTCAACTCTTCTTTATCGATCATTTCCACAGAACTAGTCTCGCTGACAGCATCGCTCATCGTTTCATCTAGTGCTGCTGCTGCTGCTGCTGCCTCACGCTCTTCTTTAATCTTCTCATTCAACTGACTACGCGCTAACAGCAGTTTAATAAGTGGAACGTGTCCTTGTTGTGCCGCCAAATGCAGTACAGTACGTCCATCGGCCACACGAGCACATATCTCGGCACCATGGTCGATGAGTAGCGTTGCCATCTCTACGTGTCCGCCAATTACCGCCAATTGTAATGGAGTTCGTCCAACACTATCACGAGTATTGACACAAGCAGGTGCTGTGGCCACGGTAATTACATTTGCTGTTGCTGCTGTTGTTGTCGTTGCTTCGCTTTCTTTTGCTGATGCTGCTTCCTCTGCTTGTGCATTGGCGATAATTCGTTTAGCCGCTGCCAGATCATTGTTAAAGGCAGCGTAACATAAATCGAGCTGCGGCTGATCAATGTACGCGCCAGCAGACCAATCACCCTCTGTAATCGGATGGAATGACCCGATAGCTTGTCTGCCTGGATCGTCCTTAATGAACTCTATCGCGCCTTGTACGTAGGCATCCATTTCGTTTGGTGTCGGCTGCTCATCCTCACTCAGCTTTGTGATATCGGGGCAATGGCCACAACAATCTCCCATCACTTCTTGCATCGTGCCGAAGAAGCATGGATGTCGATGGAATTTAATGTTACGGCCACGATTCTTTGGATACCATGGTGAATTAAGAATCATATCCTTGGTGTACAAGCGGTGTACAATGTTGTTGGCATTCCAGCTGGCGCCGTAAGGCAGGTGGACAGTCTCGTAATCGCTATTGTCGAATGAGCCACCCTTTAGATCACCGAAGCTACCACGATGATTTGCCGCGTAACTTCCTGCATTCTTATGTGCCGGTCGTTTACGATGTTGTCGACGCTTCTCCAGGAACACGTAACGCGCGTCAGGTGTCCCCAACTCTTCCATGACAAGTAGACGAGCAAGTCCGTAAAGTTTCTCGAAACTACGCTCGTAAATGGTGGGATTAATACGTTCACGATCCAGTCCAGGTACAAGTATCTAAGGCAATTAATCAGTCAACTAGCTCGCTTTGTTTGCTACGTATCTATTTGTTTGCTTACCTCAAAGCCACGTCCAGAGTATTTGGCTAATCGCACCTCATACGATGGTGATCGGCGGGTTAAATCCACTCGATTCTGACAACGAATGATTGCTTCGCGTGCCCGTGGCAATGCCCACACTCGCTTGCCGTCGTAGCCAACTGAGCAGCAGTCCACGTCAAATCCCATCAACACTTCAGCTGGACTACGATAGAGGCGCAAAACGATCTGAATATGACGATAGGGATACTTTGACACGAGTGTAACGACATTCTTACTACGTATGCAGGAAACATCCCATGGTATACTACATATACATGTACATATGGATGATAAGTAAACAATTACTCTATTGTCGCTATTCACTTACCTATCGCGTACTGAGTTGTATATCTCTTCCATCTTCAGTTTAGCTTGTTCCTCGTCTAAACCGTAAATGAACAAATCGATATCGGAACTAGCGTATTGCTTCTCGTGATAGTACTCTCGTATTGTACGATACGATTTTGCCGATTTCTCCGGTATAGGCAATAAGCAAGCATTGATCGCGCCACCTATGTTGTTACCATCATCACCACACTCGTCATTAGTACTTGTTATGCCATCTTGCTCTACATGTATCCTTATCATTACCTGCTGCAAATACATTATTCCAATTGAGATTCTCTAGACTATTCTCGGTGAATAGTCGCCAGTTTCGCTTAAATTGATCGATCGTATCGTGACAAATGGCCAGAGTGTTGGGCGTGTATTGCTTCTCCTTCTCCGTGATTGGCATGACGATGCCATAGCCACGCTTCGCCAATTCATCCTCGCTAATACGTTCAGGATGTTGCCATAATTCCGGATGATTGAACACATCCAATAAGAGCACGTATGGATTGGTAATACGCGTATCGTTTGGTTGTTGCGCGAATAATTGACGATACTCTGCCTCGATGGCAAGTGCATTGTTTAATGCCACCACTGGATCCCGAGCATTCTCCTCGATAAACTGACGGATTAACGGGTCAGGATAGGCGTGGGTGACCATCATTTTGGACATAGTGATAACAAGAAGAGCAAAGGTATGTGGAGTGAACTAGAAGTGAGATGATGTGGATCCAATGGTTTTTGTTACAACAAGTACATTCCATCGCGGATATTTAAAGCAATTTGAAATCAATTCACCGTGACATATGATGTGAGCTGCGTAATAATGGTGATTCTTCGTGGAACATACAATAGAACCAATAGCGTATGCCATAAAAGTAAAGAGCGGAACAAGTCAAGGGAACAGTGGTTGTACACCTGTCCCATTCCACCATACGCAATACAGTATGACTGATTATTATACAAAGGGACTAGGTCGATCACGCTAGAGTACATTTACTACATAAGTGTATGTACATGCACACAAATGGTAAACATGACTAACTAGTAAAAGTAAGTATGCTAAGCATAGAACTATGACTGGCGTCACTCTTTGTCATTCCTAGTAATACTGAGTTAAAATGTGTCATTCTTCACTTCTTATTTAGCAATTTATTGTGTTACAAATATCCTATTTGGCTAACACGTTTTGTAAGTTATAAATACTAGTCATGCTGGATAGTTATAAAGTAATATTGAATCATCCTCATCATTATTATTACTGGTAAATGCTAACAAAATGTTAAGCAGAAATTACTAATGAAATGCTAATAAATCTATTGACATATATTGATGTCGTTCCTTATGATTTCCTCCTATCTTTCCCTTCCATTTTGTTGATGCTCTCATCAGTAGGTGTTGTTGCCGTATTGACGAGTAATGAGTATGCATAACACTAAGGACAATAAGACAATTTGAATGAACTTGTTAATAACAATGATTCATGGCAATAATGGTACATATGAATGATGATGACCGTACACTCTGGCTTTCATGACACTAGCTCTTCCAATATGCTTCCTATATACTTTCAATAAATATTATCATGTTTCCTATTACAAAATACATCGAATGAACTCACTTGCAATGTTCTAGCTTCATTACCCATGTCATGAATAATTGGCGAGTGTCATTGACATGCTTCATTTCCATTATCCCATCAACTTATTCACTCTTCTCCTCTTTTATTAATATCCATTTGTATACACTTTTATTAAACAATAGAATGTTGATCAACTTTATTTTTATATAAAATGTTTGATCTAAACGTAATTCATTTAGCCAAACCGATACAGCATGCAAAGAGAAGGTCAATACATTGAAGTACAGAGCAACAAAAACATAGGTCATCTAACGCATCATCCAATGCTTTGTTGTTATGTTCTACGCCATTTCGTGTTGCTGTTGTAGTTGTATTGGTCCAATCAGCATCTGTTGGCATTGATCTAGTAGTAGCGGCAGTCTGACTTGTATCCGCTGGTGTTGGTAATGACATATCAACGGCTACATATGATGGCGGTGGTGGCATATTCGCTGCATCAACGTAAGCTGGTGGTGGTGCAATTAATTCTGAATGTTCGCATGTTGACCTGAATGGATTCCTATTATTCTCTTCTTGTTGCTCCGATGGAACTGTATTCGATGCTGCAGCTGCCATTACTCCTGGTTCACGCGAATGAGATAAAGAAGGTGCGGTTAATACACTTGATACTGATGATGCTGATGATGATGATGATGCTCTATAAACATAACGACGATCAGTTGTAATGCTGGTAGACATGGTTATAAAGTATGCAAATGCGAAGAATAAATAAATGCTGATGTAGAAGACTATCGTATAAAATAAGGAGACATAAGCGACGTATATTTATATCAATACGGCATTGCTTACAAAGGCGATATAGCAATTCGACAACTGAATGATTGCTAAGATAAAAATAAAAAACACGTAGTCTTAACCAGTTTCGTGCTGTTTACACGCGTTGTATTTCCTTACTTTTCCATAGCCAGTGTTGCTATTAATAGAATTACTCTCTATGTATCAACGGCTTCCATTGTAATCAAGTGTGATTAATGCCAAGATTGTCAAATGTGCTCCATTGGAGCAATCGCTCACGTTCTAATTAAACACTATGCGCTAATGCTTTATTGCCAGGTTGTACTACTAAAATCATTCTTGTTCAATTACACTATATACAGGGGGTTTTCAACCAGTTAGCAATACTAGTCTTTAACTTTTGCTCTTATTAATAAATAATAATGCACATTCATTAGTACCATTATTATTATCACTTCATGAGATGTAGATCGTAAATTGCATTGGTTTATTTATATGTTCAGTAATAATGATGGTTATATAGTCGACTATTGTCCATGAACACTGGCCATGGTATCCACTAGACGACGTACGCCTACCATCCATACACCACCACCGGACTTGGTGAACAAATCTTGCATAATATCACGAGCACCGGCAAAGTTTTGCGCTTCCATTGCTAATATACATGCATTCATTAATATGCATGTATATATGCTATCAACATAATAAAATAGCTTACCCTGAACCACTTGCAGTAATTGTTCGGCAATAGGACCGGCTACTTCATCGTTATTAAGAGCATCGATTAGCATGTCTAGCCGCTTCTTCATATCATCCACGTAACGTTTTTGGTTTGGCTATATAGCATCATCATTATTAGTAATAGTTAGGTTATTTAGTAATAGTAGTATTAATCACTTACCGGTGACATTTGTTCCAATTTAGCGTATTGTGCACTCAATATGTCAACAATGGGCATGTAATTGGCAGGGATGTGTGAGCGATCTCCCATTGCTATAGCAATCAGGTATGAGTTAGCATTAGTACGCTGTACCAATAAATAGAATATTATTACTTACGATGTCGTTGTTTCACTGGTGGTGCCACTGGTGCTGGTGGTGGTGCCTGTTGTTGTGGTTGCTGTGGCTGTTGTGGTTGTGATGGTATAGCACCATATCCAGTATTAGGCATATTATATGGGTTTTGTTGAGGTGGTGGTACTGCCGCTCCAGTTGACGCACCTTGTTGGCTACTAGGTGGTCGAGCGTATAATGGTGCTGGTGCCATTGCATTCTGTGGTGGTGGTGGTGGGGTTGCTGCTGCTCCTGCCCCTCCTGGTATACCACCACTAGCAGTTGGTGGCATATTAGGATGTGTTAGATTGGCACCGGGGAATGGTGTGGTTAGTGGTGTCATAGTAGCTGTAGTGACATTGGTACGCTTAGAGGGCACTGCCATTGGTGGCGGATCATTCCATCCTGGTATATCATTACGCTGTGAGGCGGGCGGTGAATGAGGCGCTGCATCAGTAGGCGCACCTCCTGCCATGGGTGGTGGAGGTGGTGGGATTGCTGCACTACCGTAATGACTAGCAGGCGTATATCCACCATATCCACCTGTAGTGGCATTAGTTGCCATCATTGTAGCAGTGGTGGGTGCAGGGATTGATGGTTGCGTTGGTTGCGGTAATTGCGTACTACCATATCCATAGCCTGTGGTTTGCGTAGTGCCTCCATAGGATTGATTATATCCTGTATTGGCAGTATTATAACCACCATAACCTGTTGTGGAATATCCTGCAGTAGCAGTAGTATTACCGCCATAACCAGTATAGGCTGGTTGTGCTGTATTTGCTGCTGGATAACCAGTAGTGGGATAACCCACATTACCATAAGCTGCAGTACCGTAAGCTGTGGCTGCTGTTGTTGCTGTTGCTGCCGTAGGAGCAGTAGTAGTAGTAGTAGCAGTTACCGTTGGTTGTTTGCCAATGGGTGTGATATCGAATGGACGTGTCGCACTATTCACTTCCTGTCCACATTGTCGAAGACGATCCTTAATAACGGCCAAGGCATCAAGTCCATCCTCTTGTTTGACATGGTAATCGGCCGGTGTTCTACTGGCATAATGAGCGGCCGTCTTTAGTTCGCCCTGTGAAGCCAGTAGTTCCGCGTATTCGCAGTATTTATCGTAGAGTGCGGAGAGTTTGAACTTGCTATCAGCAGCGATGGCCGTGACATTGGCGGTATCCGTGCGTGAATCCAATGGTGCCTCCACCGCATCGTCGACATGATCAATCGCTTGTCGTAGTACGGCAACCTTCTCCATCAACGATTGAAGAGCGAGAGCGTGCACGGAACTCGCCGACAATAATCCTTGAGTCAATCCGTGTTGCTCCACCTCCGATTCAGTGACAATCCATAATTGCGTCACTTTAGCGAGATCACCCGCGGCCAAATAGCACAATACGGCGTTTTGACGAGCCTCTCGATTCTTATGCGCGTGCCATTGCTCCACTAGTCGATCGCCGAGTTGCGCGCACAAACCGGAGAATTCCTCACCACGTGCATATGTGCACAATACAACGAGTATCTCGTCCCATTGTGCTAAATCACCTTGACTGGCAACATCGGCCAGATTGCCGCTAATAACGCTACGCAATAAACGTAGGTAAGGCGCGGAATTAGCACGTCGCTCAAAGTAGGCCTGTCTTGTGCGTGCTAATAATTCATTGCCACCGCACACTGCTAATAGAAGTGCATCGGCCAGTCTGTCGGCATCTAGGCATGCTCGTACGGCAGCATCAAAATCACCCAGTTGAACAGCGCGAGTGATCAATGTATCAACCGGACTAGCATCCGTGGGTAAAATGTGGAAGGTGGCGGTATCCTTACTTTTATCAGGTGTGCTAGCAGTAGTAGCACTAGCGCTCTTGTCCGCAACACCTAGCTCATCTACTGCTGATGTTCCACTCTTTCCACTAAAGAAATCGGATTCAGCTGCCGTACTCTCGGGGAAATAGCCACTTAGCGCATCACCATTATTTGTACTGGTGGGTGCAGCATCTGTAGAATCTGTAGAATCTGCGGTTTCGGTAGTTTCTGTTGTTACTGCTGCTGCTGATGTATCCTGATTATCGGCAGATTCATCGGTTGAAATAGTGGTAGTTTCAAGCTTGCTGGTCAATTCCGATAGTACATGTTCCTTGTCGCGTCCTAGAATTTTGACAAGACGATCGCGTGCATCTCCGTCAAATAGCACGGCAATAATCTTCCATGCAGCCTCTTCTTCCGCGTTACCGGCAGCCTCCTTTTGACGTGCTTCACAGAATGCGTGAAGGTTCTTTGCTTCAATGGCACGCTCTAGTTCCTGCGAACGTGTCACTAGAGTTGGCTCGGTAACTACCGTGCGAATACTGACGCTGGAATGCGAGTGAGGGACCGCATTCGCACCCGGTGCACCTGGTGCTGCTGCTGCCGTTGCTGCCGTTGATGTTGCTGTCGAGGTAGCACTGAATGTGACGAGTTTGCCGCCAAATCCGAATGTGGCTCCTATTGGACGACGCAACCATTTGGGCGGTGTCTTTAGCGTCAATGACGTAGCAGTAGGCAGGGTAGATGCATTGAGATTAAATGGATCATCTGCATTAGCGCCGATAGCTGCGATATTGGATGATTGACTAGCAGTTGCTGCTTGATCTGATTGAACAGAATACACATTCACCTAAGTAAATTAATAAAATTAGCTATCTAATTCATGGCAGTAGTAGTAATAATAGTAGTAGCTACCTGTCCATCAAATGACGCTACACTAAGTAGATTTGGATTACGTGGACACCATTGAACATCAAACGCCCAATTATTACTAGGCGGTAGCTAATCATCATTATCATTATCATCATTATCATTAATACTATTATCACATACTAATGATGTATACTAGACTAGCATTGCTTACCTCGCCAACTATATCGCCATCTCGTGGATTCCAGCATATTACACGATTGTCTTTACCGGCACTCAATAATAGATTGGAATCCATACGACACCATGATAATCCTAATACTCCCATAGAATGGCCGCGTAATATCTGAATAAACGATTCATTAGTAATGAATACACTCTATATCTCTCAAAATATTTAGATATTCACCTTTTCTGGTGCTCTCGCATTACGTAGATCCCAGGTGAGTATAACGGGATTGCCATCATCCTCTGACGCGGTAACAAGTTGTGTAGCCTATTCATCATTAATTGATCAGCCATGCGATCTATGTCAACAACCAGTCATTATTACTTACACCATCAGGATTCCATGCCACTGCCGTTACACCACGACGTCCACCGAGACCGGTTGATCCACCGGTAGATGTGGCACCACCATAATTAAGATGCAACACTTCACGACGATTCTTCAAATCCCATACAACTGTATAGCCCGTGCCTGATGATGTAGCCATAATGTGTTGTACTTGTCGATTCCACGCTAAGCACGTAATATCCTCGAGTTTTGATGAACGCGGTCCCGGTGAATAAGGCTTACTTAAATTGGCTAAATCCCACACGAATATCTGATGTATACACGTGCGTATACATGTGTTATTAATCATTGTATATTAATACACTCGTATACAAGTAGCGTCGTAACTATTGCCGCTTACCTCGCCATTGCCACCGGCTGATGCAAGTAGATTATTCTGGAATGGATTAAAGTCTAATCCACACACGGCACCACTGTGATTGTTGGATCGGAATAGTTCGGCACCTTCCCTGTCATTACAACACATGAATGTAGCGAGATTGATTAGTATTGCTGTGCGCGCTATTCCACGATAATCATCGTATACTTACGCATTGCCATTGACGATTGCATCTGGATTCCATAGCATAAGTTCGCCATTCTCCAAACCACCTGCGATGACACCGAGCGGACGATCGGCCGTGGCACCACCCCAGCTAAGTCGATTAAATCTATCATTGTTGTTCGCGAAATACGAGATACAAGATTAATCAACTGATAATAACTACAAATCGTGCTAGGATTACCTTGCATTACTAGAGACAACACCTATTGGTGAGGATAACTCGGTGGTAGCCTTATCATCGAGGCCGAGACGAAAGATTTCCAGCTCTGTCGTGTTGGAAAAGGAATCATCTAGCGCGCCCGCAACCGTACCAGTAGCCAATAGTGGGTCATTCGGGTTAGCGGGTGACCACGCTACGGTGGCCGTTCGTTGAATAGATTTCAGCGGCATATGTAAACACGACTACTACTACGACTACGCAATGCCACTACTAGTAAATGTAAGCGTGATGAGCCCTATATTGCACGCGTAATAAGTGCTGCGTCCTTGTTGTTATTATCGCTGTTGTAATACTAACCGAAACGATGGTAGTAATTAAATAACCAAGGGAAGAGAAGAGAGAAAGGAAGAAAGAACAGCGGTCAATATAGTTAATGTTTTTCTCGTAGGATGCTGGAAAGTAAAGAAGCTTGGTAAGAAATGTCTTTTACGAGTTGCAAGATGTGTTGCAATAGCTGTGTGCTGTGGTATCCACGATGACAAGTGATATCTCGACGAGTGACGAGTACACGCAAATATAACCAGCCACCCAGCCAGCCATTAAAAAAGACGTGCTCACTGATTATTGGCCAATGTCGTAATGAGTTGGGTTAATGCAGAATTGTCATTTACGTCAATACATCTTAGAGTCAGCTTACAAATAAATGAGTAGGTGATATCGGTATATTTGCCTGTATATCAATAAGCAATATAGATAGATTGCATGCCTGAATGTAACGGAATAAATAATCACTAGCTAGCCAACATTCTATTAATGCTTATTACATATCGTTACAATAAATGATAAAGCGCTTTTACTATTATATATCTATTATAACATAAATGATTTATTAAAGAGAAAAGTTATACGTATTATATAATAAGACAAAAACATCTACAAACTATCTACTTTAATCCTAGTAAGTAAAAGCATTACATCTTGCTAGTATATACAAAAAAATACGAAGAATTTTTTTTTTTTTTTCTTGTTAGAACATATTTGGCTATATGCCGTCTTTTATTATAAATGAATAAACCAGGGTTATAATAACAAACAATTTGACAAACAGCCCAATGCCCACGGAATGGAAATGTGTCTTGCGAGTGCAGAACACGGTTGTGTAGCAGAAAACCAACTAGCATATAGTCGGTAGGTTAATAAATGTCAACATTTCTGTTAACTAGTTAGAAATGATACCTTTTTCCCTATGACGGGATTGGCAGGAATCGAACCCAGGACCTATTCGTCCGAGAAATAGAGCGTAACCACTTGGCTACAACCCCATCCTCCAAAAAAAAATACGAAGAAACAGCGCCCGGCAAAATTTTAGCAATTTTTTGCAACTATTATATAGAGGACATAAACACAAAAATTCTCGTGAGTGGTCAGGTGGCCGAGTGGTCTAAGGCGTTACGTTTAGGCCGTAATCTCTTCGGAGGCGTGGGTTCGAACCCCACCCTGGCCATATCCTTTTTGCTTTTTTGTCACCTTGCATTGTATACGTTTTGCCACGTGTCTGCTTACTATTTCCGTATTGGCAGTCCATTTTTTATTTGTATAAGGTGTCTAAAGTTCAGTAGAATGAATAAAGCATAGTGAGCATGGCAGTTCCAGCTAATCGAGTAGTAATGAAGCATGTGTGAGTAAAGAAAACGAGCGATACATTATGAACTGAGGTGATTATCACCTTCGGTAACAACTACAAGTATCCACTTTAGTAATAGACTGGCGTGGCATTGATATATAGCGGTTATTCTATAAATCGACCATGTATTGTTTGGTCATTTTTGCTTTTTATTTTTACTTTACTGTTGTCAAAAAATGTCATGTCCCTATATAATTACCGTATATCTATGGTTATTGCTGCTTTCATCGCATATTAATGCCTGTACGTTTTTAAATGAGCTTCCGAAATCATATCCAAAAGGACGGCTATTGCCACCGATAACCAAAGCAAAGGCATTCACACGCAAGTATTATGGACCGTATTACAACGACCCTTATAACTGGATCAGAAGTGAAGGCTTAAAGAGCAAAAACGTGATACGGCTCATTAGAAACGAGTCGATCTACGCTCAGCGAGTACTCAAGGAAAGTCAGCCTCTTAGGTTACGAATGTTTCAACAAATGGTAAAAGCATCGGATAACTTTATAGCAAACATATGGTATTCTGGCGATTACATGTATTACAGTCGTCAATCGGCAGACAAACAATATCCATGCTATTATAGAAGGTCCACTAGGGAGGCTAATGCCTCGGAAGTATTGATACTCGATTTCAATAAACTCAAGGGTAAAGTTGGAAATGTCGGCGATATTAAAACTAGCAGGAAGGAGTCGTGGCTTGCGTTCACCATAGATGCAACTGGTGACGAGGAATACACGCTACACCTGATGGATATTGATGCAGATAAAATACTACCGTATACGTTAGAGAACGTGGATGCTCGATTCGAATGGAGTGCTACCGGGAACACCATTCTATACACGACTTTCGATAGTAGAACCGGTGCTTATTGCCTGCTACGCCATACGGTTGGTAATGCTCAGGCCGAGGACAAGAAGCTCTATTGCATGAAGGAAGAGTCGCAAACTTTGTACTTGAAGAAATTGAGTAATGGTCAGTTTTTCATTATAACAGAAGTCGAGGTGAATAGCAACGAGTATTACTACATGGATGCTACGGATGATATGGCGGATAAGTTGATTCCAATCAAATTACCTGCATCTATGGTATTATCGGAAGCAAATCAGCTAGCTAGTCAACGCTCGTCTGAATCGCCCGTAACAGCAAAGCTAGTTGCAGTATACCGGCTAGCTAGTCAATATTTATTCAAATTAAACCTACACATCGACGATAGGATGAGCGCGTATTTTTATATATGCGATATCGATGAATTAAACAATCCTCACTCATGCACGCGAACATTGCAATCTATCAACGCTGATTACAATAGAAAAGTTCTTGTATTCCATGGATATGTCGTTGTATTTGACCGTGAAAAGATGACAGATACAATCAAGGTGTATAAACTTGACGCCAATGGAAGACTATGGCCCAATACACAGCCGAGTATCATCGAATTTCCAGTCAAAGGATACAGCATTACTGGTCCGTCACAAATCGACTTTAACAGCAACAAACTAGTATTCGAGTACTCGTCACTCATCACGCCCACGATCACGTACGTTTACGATATGGCAACGGAAACGCTGGACAAGCTTCACCAAAATATACTGCCAGATTATGATGAATCCGAGTATACTACGGATATTATTTACGTAAATGGTGCCGTTAATAGACACGGTAAACCGATTAAAATCCCGATTACCATTGCGCATAGAAGCAACCTTGAAAGAAATCAGCTTAATTACGCATGGCTGGTTGGCTACGGTGCTTACGGGATTTATATAAAGACCGAACTTAGTCCGTCTGTTGCATCATTGCTAAAGCATGGATTTGTATATGCTATCGCGCATGTTAGAGGGGGCGGTGAACTAGGTATGGAATGGTGGCATGAAGGATCAAGACACAACAAAGAGAACACGTTTAGCGATTTCAAGTTAGCTGCAACTGGGCTCGTGTTCGACAAGTATACACGGCCCGAATTAATGGTTATCGAGGGCACGAGTGCTGGTGGCATACTAATGGGAACCGTCATTAATAGGTGGCCTGACCTTGCAGAGGTAGCCATTCTCAATGGTGAGCGATAGTGTAGGAGCAGTTAAACCGTGCTAACAATTCAATGCAGCACCGTTCCTTAGTGTTCTAGATGTGTTAATGGATCTGAACAGCGTGCCCAATGACGCCGATCATATTGAACTGGGAGATCCACAGTCGTCCAGATATATGCTCAAATATATTCGTAATTACTCACCCTACGATAATATACGTTTGAATGCAAAACATCCTAATGTGCTGGTTTTTATCGGATGTAATGATCCACGCGTGGCTTACTGGGGTAAGTACTAGATGGTGCAACACTACTTCATTTAATCATATGTAATGCACGATAGATCCAATTAAGTGGGCTGTTAAATTACGCGCGAACACTATTGACTCGAGCGACAAACCCAATCCACGCACGATTGTTATGGACATAAAGATGAATGCAGGCCATTGTAAGTAACTCCAGTATTTACGCTACACGAACTAATCATGCTTTAGTTGGTAGTGCAACCTTATACCAGCAGTTCTCCGAAAGCGCCACTAAATTAGCGTATGCCATTGATAAATTAGACAAGTCAAGGAGAGCGCTAACAATAAGTAGAACTAAAAAGTGACCATTTTCTGATTGGGTGATAGATTGAAGTGGTAGCATATTAAGTAAGCATGGCATAAGTTAGTAGGGTATTGTTATTAATGCCCTATACGATACTTGCTCCTAATATTTAAGGCATGTTTTTATATGACTTATAAGAATAAAGAAGAATAAGCACAAGCAGTTCAATAGATTATTTCTAATCTATTTTGTTTAGTCACGATTTATACGCTCAATCGATAGTAATTACTCATTGTGTATTTATTTATTTTGTTAGCAATATTTTTATGATGTTTACTCATCGATAACATCGCCGTACTTGTTGCGACGTGCGGCAGTAGTGCGGCGTGCTTGTTCAAAGTCCTCGCGAGTACGTGGAAATGATTCTTCATTATCGCTGCTGCTACTTTTGCTAATACTGCGATTGCTTGCTGATGCACCATTCCAAGCGGTGGTATACGTGTCCTGCTTATTCGAGTCTTGATCGAATGACCCTGAACGATGTTGCTGTGCTCGTATCCGATCCCAGGTTGATTCTGGTTTATTTTGCGTTCGTATTTTATTCCAAGCCGATGCATCGCCTTCATTATGATCCCTCGTAGGCTCCGCTTCATTAGACGATCCGAACGACATTGTCTGGTTCGTTTCATCGCGATCAATAGAAGCACCACGTAGAATAGCATCAGGACCGGATAGTCTATCTGACGAGGAAGAGGAAGGAGAGCCTGGATGATGTCGCTGCAATCTTTCATTTATCATCTCATCACTTGTAGCAATAATAACAAGTTAGTAACGCCATTGAATAATCATCCTATACTTACCGAGCTTCTTTGAACAAGCGAATGAACCGCTTACTATCAGGTAGTTTGTCGATTTCCCGTTTGGCCATCCAACCACTGAGCATCGTGCCAAATTGCACACCCATCATACCAGTAACTAATAAAGTGGATAATTCGCATTAGGACTATCGTAAAAGCAACATCTTGTACTTACAACTAGCAAGAAAGAATGTACCAAACGGTCTAAATTGCCGACGACGTGCTATTCATTCATATGCGTTAGTGGCGGCACACATCTATGCATCATATTACATGCCCATCCATTGATACTAACCATATAGCATGCCACCGGTTAGACCGACAATACCGGCTATGGTTACTGTTTAATTCATATCGCGATTAGAGTATGTAGTTTAAAGCAAACTTGCTATGCATTACCATTCCGAGCGGAATTGTCTCGAATACGCACCAAAGTGGCTTGCTCCTCGGGAGTAAGCGGTTCCTGGCCGATGCGTTCGAATATTTTCTGAAATGCAGGAATAACAGACATGACGTAAATGTAAAAGGTGAAAGTAAGAAAGAGAGAAGAGTGGAATGACGAAGTTCCAATCAGTTTTAAACATTTAATAAACATCTTTTACATTTTATTCTATCATTATAATTCACTTGTAGACTAAACCAATACCAATATAAACAGCGTACGCTTAGTGATTTAATACTTGTACGTTATTGCTAACCAGTAAAGTATACTCGTAATAGTTTCCGTGTACCAATATGGACTTTTCGGCATTCCATGCTGCGCATTTTGGTGCTAGCCAACGTGCAGCATTCCAGCGACTTGTAAACCCAGGAGAACCGGCTGGGCCTGCATCATATCCATCGTCGATGGCAACTGCCGGGTGTAGTGAGGCATATGATAGGGTATCGTTGCTCAGTACAGACTATGCTATAGCAACGGGTAAGGACGCGGTTGAAGGTAGTGACGTAGTTGAATCGAGCTACTACGTGGATGCAGTGTCGGATCAAGATGAGCAAGATGCACTTGAACGGTCGCGTCTTGTATTGGCCCCTGCCGTTATTGAAATGTTTGCACGGTCAGCGGCGTATCGTGAGGAATGTAGGTTGCCATTCTGAACTATTGTAACGACTAATCTAATAATAATAATAACTATGATGATGATGTTGCTAGTACGTCGAGAGAAGGAGCGAGAGGACGACGATACATACGTCAGCAGTAACGATGGTAATGGCCACAGTGAAAGTGAAGATGAAGGCAACGAGGATCGGCGATCTCGTAGAGCAAGCAAACGCTTACGAAGTCGTGTCGAGCCTAATCCATTGGATGACATGCCATGTGTCAATTCCATGCAGGTGTACAAGGAACTCTACGGCCCAGAGAGGGCACTAGAAATTGTACGGCGGGAAACGGCACTGAACGCCGTGTATCGTACACAATGTCAACAGCGAATGCAAATCAGTCATGGTAAAAATAGTAGCAACTCGGCAATTGTTGTATGGCCGGTTCTTCCGCTCAACTGCTAAATCTCGATTAGTTTAGTAAACACGTGCGGATCTTTTTAACTTTTTTCTTCACGTGGCATACTTGCCCGGAACAGTCATGGCAGCATTGACATGATACTTTTTCCATGAACCGTATTGTAAATATGAGTCAATGAACTACAATAACAAATACTACTATTACGATTCTTGCAATTCATGGTTTATTTGTTTCATAGGTGATAATAAAAAAGAGTAGATCAGGTTAGATGAAGCAACAGATGGTAGTAATATGAAGTAGTGTTTTGTATAGCATTTTGATACAAGTAATATTAATTCTAGTTTCATATTCCTATTCCTATTCCTATTTACATTATTTATCAATTAATAAAGCCTTATTATCATCTATACAATTAGACATGTGTTCTAATGAATTAACATGAATGGCATTTGTAGTTATCGCATAGACTCATGGGCCATATATCGATAGTCGTTCCATTTTCAGCATCTTGATATCGTATGCTACACAAAAATCGTTAATGGATAGTTAAAGTCGAATCGGTACAGATCAATTATGTAATTGTTGCCTCTATTATCAACTCACCTATTGCTATTTGTATGGTTTTCTTTACACACTTTCGACTGAACTTGCTTATTGCCCGTTTCCATATCATTTATACTTACGTATATACAGACATTCACGTGTCGACGCATGTGTATACCAATCCATACTGACCTTAATGAGCGGCGTACAAGGCAGCTGGTATGGACGCTTAGTAGATGCCAAGATTCGGCCGATGCACTACCGTGATGTTACCATTTTTACTAAACGATCACGCCATCAATCTTGTTCGGGTGAATCAACTTTATTGCAGTGAAAAGAAGTGAAGAAACAATAGCGTAGAACCTTTTTTTTACTCAGCATTGGCTCAGACACACTCTCGCACTCACACTCACGCACACATATATTCGCACTTCTTTTCGCACGTTTCCTTCTACGCTGCTCCTATTGCCGCTATTGTCGTTGCTGTGAAATATACTATTACTACTATTACTGCTATTACTGCTGCTACTGCCACCTTTACTATTGTTGTTATTGTAGTGGTTGTGCTACTCCACCACCGCCTCTTCCTACTACCACTATTACTACTACAACCGCCTATGCGAACCCGTCCTCCACTTCTTCTTTTTTTCCTCTAACGTTTACGTCTCACTTTATTTATCCTCTTTGATTTGACCCGGTTTTTCTGTCGCATTACCTAGATTCCTCTATTACTGAGTAGTGCCTACGAGCCAAAGAGATCAGCTATTAGCGGCACGGGTCCTCATCGATCTATGCCAACGTATTCGTGTGCGTATGCAAGTGCGTGTATCCCATACGACATAGTTCACTCCTATTACTGCAACTGCAACTGCAACTAGTGTTACTACTGCTGCTGTTACTACTACTAGTATCTAGTATACTCCTCGACAACGGCTTTGGATCATAGGATTCTTCGTCATCTTCCGACATTTTTTGCATCTGTTGACTGTTACCCTAGCAGCCGCCACTCCGTTTCATTATTGCTTGTACGTACATATAGTATATATATATATATACGCATACACGCATACACGCATACACGCATACATACATACATAAGTGCCTGTGTGTATGTGCGTGCGTACAAACACTATTCGCTATACACTCTTCCATACTTACTACCTACTACCTACTACTACTATCTAGGGAACCCCATTTGCCCTAACGACGCTGTCGGTCAATCTTGCTTGTGCACACTTACACTGCACAAAATTTGACACATACCTGCGCTACTTACCGCGCACCTACGCTAAAGGATTAGAGCAACCGTAGTTTGAGGGTGTGCGTGCTTGTGGGCTTTTTGTGTGTGTCTACGCTTTATTGTGTATGGGTGTAGCAGAGTAGCAACACGGCGGCACACACACACACTACAAGAACGCCTCTCGTTCTCTCTCGATTGTGACAGCTTTCCTTTTGTTTTTTCTCCTTTTCCACTTGTTTTCTTAACGGTATAACCGCACGCATTTGCGTGTATATATGCAAAGCATAGCTACTCTGGTAAGTGTAATCCGTAGACTACTACTACTCCTACTACATCATAGTGACACGCGATAGTTTTACATTTTGTTGCGTGTTTATGTCGGTGTTTTTTATCGTTGCTACTGTTCCAGTATACGAGCTATTCGTCGCTAGTTTCTAATAGTTTCATTGCGTGTATACATACGTGTGCTGAGCACTACTTGTTTCCACTCAACTACTACTAATACTATTGCAATACGGATTACTAATTGTGAATTGTTGACAATCTAGAAAGCTTTGTCTCGGTTGACTGTACGACCACGTTTTATTTTTCTTTACACTTACAAGGCAGTTCAACAGCTGGACTTGAAACCATTAACTCGATTACTCATTTTCAACATTTTATAGCTGGAATACGGATAGCGTGCATTAACTATGCCACCTATTGTGCTTAAAATCAAGGGCAGCCGTCCTTTTCTTCCGTTTGCAGAGTTGGATAGCGAGGAGGATTTGTCGAAAACATGGCGCGTTTGCACTAAAGTCAAGGATTCACTAGAGAATGGAAGCCGTTTAGAGAACTTAAGTTGGCGACTATGGCATCTGCATCAACTTGTTGCTAGTGGCAAACGTAAACCGGATAATGATGAGGATGACAATGCTGCGAATGGAGGAAAGATGCGTCGTATGTCAACGAGTGACAATGCTAGTTTGTTGGATATTAAAAGTATGCATTCTTCTACAGCAGTAACAGCAACAGCAGCAAGCAATCGACAGAATGGACCATCTAACCTGCAATCATCATCGCCGTCGTCATCGACAGTATCGTCTACATCATCACCATCACCATCATCCATATCTGCATCGGCATCTTCCTCTTCAGTGAACATCATGACAGAAAGTAAGCGACAAGCATTTCGTACACTATCCAAGAATGCCACGCGTATTTTAGATGGAGACGAGAATGCGGATCAGCGTGAATTTGAAATGCGCGTTCGTCAGTTCAGTCCATCATCAACGGGGCGTAGTCCATCTGCTTCCAAGTCGCCACAAACAGCAGCGGCCACACCAACACCATTGCCATTACCATTGGCGAGCAGTAATCAACGATCAATCAACACGACAACAACAGCAACAACCACAACCACAACCACGACCAAAGTTAATAAACAACCACAGGTAGTTAATGTTGCCAGCACAAATAGCGGTGTCGTCAATCAGGTTAATCCAACTGGAATATCATCAATGCCAACAACTCACACAGCCAATAACGCACTCTGGCTTCAACAGGCGTATGCCATGCAAACGAATCCCATGGCAGCTAATCCTACTACTACTACTGCTTCTAATGCTACATTGACTAATCCAAATATTAATACTCGTAGCAGTAATAACAATAATAGCAATACCTCGATATCTATACCCACTCATACGCTACCGCAGATGAATCAGGGCCGAGCCATTACTACAACGACTAACACAATGCTGCCAGCACCGTCGGCAGTCTACCCGCCCTATCATGCCTATACAGCCGGTAATGATTTGAGTCAGCTTATGGGCGCAGCGGCATCCATGTTCCCGCAACTAATGGGCATTCCCGGTCTACCCCACAATACGGGAATGATCAATCATGCGGCGAATTCATTGACTGGCACTGCGGCCGGTGTACTCTTAGACGACATGTTTGGCTCATTTCCTGCCTCGGCCTATGTTGGCGATGTTAACCGACCACCCACCATTGAGATTCCATTAGAGCAAGTGCTGAGTGCAAATGGCATCGATGCCTCCACTGCTGCTGCCGCTGCCGCGGCCGCTGCCAGTTCAAACTGGTCAACTGCGTCAACACCATCGGGTGCACATGAGCAAATGAACACCAACTACTTTGACGCCTGGCTCAATGTTGCATCAGGTCGTTGGCCCACCAATCCTAGTACGGCCCAGTCAGCCACCACGTCACCACGAAGTGGCATGCCAGTGTCGAAGATGGACGCGATAACCGCACAGTCATCGGCGGCAACATCGCCCAATCCAGTCTATAATAATGGCAACAACAACAACAACAACAACAACAACAACAGTAACAACAATAGTAACAACAACGGTGGCTATATGATACCAACTGGATCGATAGGAGCAACGATGGCTACCTCAGGAAACAACACGGCAGCATCGTTAAGTGGCTATACAACGCCAACTGCCACTAGAACCAGCGAGGATATGACAGCAGCTCTCAAGGTAGCACAACAACTATTAACGGAACAGTTGGAGTCGGCGAATACGAGATCGATGATGGCGACATCAGCAGCATTGGCGGCAACATCGACTACCATGTCCAGCACAAATATAAATGATGCACCAGTGGCTGCTCCTTCATCGGTTACCGCAATGCCATCAGCAACAGCTGTAGCATCTTTAAATGCCACGCCATCCACCACACCAGATGCTAACAAGTTGATATTCCCTACACTCCAATCTACCAATGATACGCTAAATTCATCATCGGTTAATGCAGCTACTGCTACTGCTACTGCTACTGCTACCACTTCCATCAGTGGGAGTATGCCATCCTCAGCCAGTAACTCACCGAATGTACTACAGCCCATTAACAATCTATCCAAGCTAGCAACGCAATCGTCAACCATGGCTGAACCAGTTCAACTGTTTTGTCATAACTGTGGAGTAACATCAACACCGCTATGGCGTCGATCTGCCTCCGATGAAGTTCTATGTAATGCCTGTGGTCTTTAGTAAGTGCATATATATATATATATATGTAAAACTAATGAATAATGACCTGTTTACTAACAATCTATCGTGCACATAGTATGAAATTACACAATATAGCACGACCCAAAAATCGTAAAACACCTCGTAAAGAGCTACGAGCAGGCGTAGAACCACCATGTGAACCTACCACTACAACGATCAATACCAATACCAATACTGCCAAATCGTCTATGGTATGCACTAATTGCTACACGACCAATACACCATTATGGCGTCGCGATGAGCAAGGAAATATCCTATGCAATGCTTGTGGTCTCTAGTAAGTTCATTGCACTAATACACATAGTATAATTTGGTGACATTCATGGCTAATTGTATTCTGTAATAGTTTGAAATTACACCAAGAACGTCGTCCACTTAGTTTAAAAACCGATGTGATTAAGAAGCGACAACGATATGATGCAAGCAAGAAAGCGAAGAAAGCGAAAACAGGCGATCATGATAATGCCACTAGTGATGGTAGTCCAGACAATCAACCGACAACATCAAAAGCAGCAGCAAATAAAGCTAAAGATAAAGGCTCGATAGAAACATCACCGTGTCAATCACCAGCATCAACTAAGCCTACAACAGCAACAACAACAACAACAACAACAACAACCACGACAACTGCTGATGCTGCTGCTGCTAATCTTAATAATTTAACATCACTATATCAATTATCCACTCAACCATTATCAGCTTCATCTTCGACAGCATCTTCAGCATCAGCAGCAGCCGCAGCAGCATCAGCGGCAGCAACATCACTACTAAGTATGCCTATTAAACAAGAATCAATGATGATGGATATTGATCATAGTGGTACATCTACTACAACTACAACTGGCAATGGTAATACTACGATAGCTAATGGCTTCAGTGGTATTCATATGCAAACTGCTGCTGCTGCTATTCAATCAGCTAATTTATTGGCAGCAGCTAATGGATGGCCTACAGCAACTGCTACTAGCATGCTACCAACATCAGGAACATCATCCGCTGGTTGTAGCACATCATCTAAGCCAGGTCACCCGAATATATCGTAATCATCATGTTGACTCTCACTTTCGTTCATACTTGTTCTAGTAGATTGCATTTTTTTAGTCGTTTATTACTCAGTCAGTTCTTTTATATTTGTTTGTTCATTCGTTTATTTCCTCTTTATTTGTTTATTCATTTATCTACATGCTTTGTTTTCTCTCTCTCTCTCTCTCTCTATTTCTATCTCTACACATATATACATTTATATATTTAATTGCTTTGAACTAGCGTAAAAAGATTTATTGTAATAATGGTAGACCTGTCCATGCTCATCATCATCATCATCATCATCATCATAAAATTGTCATTCTTTTTGTTTTCGAATACACTTTTCATTTCTTACCTTTTTCTCTTTTCTCTATTTCTCTTCGTGTCTAGTGTGTTACAATGTAAGTCATTTGGTAAAAGTACTTTATATAACAGGATAGCTATGAGGAAATAGACAAGTATCATCCTTGTTCGTATTCACGTGTAGTGTATGTACACGTATGACGACAACATACTACGCATCGGTTCTTTTCATCAACAATTCTATTGTCTAGATGAAAGGCTCTCGGGCAAATCCTCTAGACAAATCTCTACATGTCTAGTAGGATGAGAGAAGACGGATGCCTGAGCAATGACTAATCTACCTATTGATAATCACTTGTTTACATATACAAATACTAACCTAATCATATTTGTTTATCACATAGGATTATTAATCAATGGTTACTAGCCATCAAGGAGATATATCTATATAATAAACAACTATGACGATTCAGTAATAAAGCGTTACAATGTCGTCATAATTCATCATTATTAGTCTAGACAAATTGATATGGTGCTTATAGGCTAATAAGCCATAGAGTATATACTCATCAAAAGATGAAACACTACAATAATGATTACTACACTCGTGTCTACGTTTTTTCTTACTTGCGTGCATTTTGTTCACTGCTCTATTACTACTACTACTACTACTCAGTGACTCAACCTACTCTCACACACATAGCAACATTGTGGCTATATCTATGTTCTATTTCATGACCATTACAGGTTACTATTAATCTATCTATCTATCTATTATATAGTAGTAATATGAGTAGAAGTGATATTATCTACTATATTGATTACACTTCATTCTATTGTAGAATTACTACTACTACTACTACTACTACTACTACTACTACTACTACTACTACTACTACTACAAACGACGACTACGACAACAACAACGACGTTTGTCATCCCTTTCTTTCTTTCTTTGATTCTTTTTTCTTCCACAGTTGCGTAGATTGTTTACTATATTGATATCAGTTCAACTAGTACAACTACAACTACCGCTATTTCTATCCTGTCCTATTCAACTTTATATTGTACACTTATCCTTTTTGGTCGTAGAATTGAATCCAATCTGCATACATTTACTTATATCGGGCTATTGTCATCCTACTACTGTGTATGCTTGTAGTGCATATACGCATAGACTCAAGTCTATAGGCAAGCACCCTTTCTGTTATTTTACGCGTTGATTGGTCATTGCAACTCTTGCTGCCAATCCTTGCTTGGCGATTAGGAGGATCTTTTTTGTCAAGTTTAACTTGAGCTTCTTTTTCCCTTATTGATTAGATTCTAATCTATTTGATTATCGACACTATTCCTTTAACACTATCAGTCAGGGTAAGTACTACTATAGCCGATTAGTAATAATAGTAGTATCACCATCTATAGGCATCAAGCAGCTTATCTATTAATATTAATATTACGTTCTAACCATAATAGTCGTTGTTATATTGTCTATTAGCCATAGCGTATCTTATTGCTAGTCACCTTGTCATTTATATAGTTAGTGGCCTTAACGGCCATGTCCACGCATGAGATTGATAATAATACTGGACGATCATCGGATAGACCGCAATCCACGTCTGTATCGTCATCGGGATTATTGACGGCTACCACCAATCAAGATGGTGGTATAAGCATACAATCATCCACGCGCACTGCCAGTGTATCTAATCAGGGTCAAACGACAACCATGGCCAGTGCTGCTGTCAGTATTGCCTCCAGTGTTATGACGAGTTCAAGTGTTGCCGCGGCTTCATTCGCTAGGGGGCCTTCATCCGCGCGGTTAGGCGGGCTATTTCGAGTATTTCGACCGCGTAGAACGTCGACCGAGGAGACTTGGTCAGCAGCTACGGCAGATGCAACGCAAGAACTATCGACATCGGAATTGTTGGCAGCTGAAAGTCATTCGGAAAGCGACGGGTATCGCTTGTTAATGGCGTTTCGGCAGGCAAATTCAGCTAGTCAACGGGCGAGAGCAACGCGTGATATTGCCGCCGTAATACGCGAGCGACGTGTCGATCATTTGGAGGCAATATGGGCGGCAGTATCGGAATTGCTTGCCATGAATTCGCCCACAGATGCACGACGCGCCGCGTTTGAATTTATGCTAGCGTGTATTCACGGTCAATATACACGTCTAGGCTTATTACGCGCCGAGTTTTATCGTACTTTGCAGGACTACGATAATCAAGAGGACACGGAATTACGTATTACGGCATTGCGAGCACTCGTGAAAGATGGTAGGGACATTAGTGGATTCGAGAAGAGTGTCGGGCGTATGCTACTCGACTGGTTACGTCAATTGTTTGAACGAGCACAACGAGCGGCCGCGCAAAGTCTAGACCTATCGCAGCTTGCGGCTAGCTACAACGGATCGCTATCGAGATCGGCGGGTAGCGGCAATGGCAATGTGAGATTATCGGCACTGGCCGGTAGTGCGTCACAACGTGTTGCCGCATCAAGCAGCAGCAATCCGTATCATCCGCAGTTCAGCGCGGTACTACTACTGCTAACGAATGTGGTTAAATTCAACGCATCCTGTTTCGAAGAACGTGAAACTGCCCGACTAATCGAAATTGTATGTCGAATATGCGACAAGACACTATACCCGGAAGACGTGCAAAACTGTCTAGGTTTCATGGATGTAGCCGTGCGATATGCGTATGTACCGCAGGCAGCACTCACCAGCTACGTACGTACACTATGTCGATGTGTTAATTTGGATCAATTCGCACGGAATAGTTGGGCCATTATGCGTAACCTGCTAAAGAGTCATTGTGCGCACGGGGCCATTCTTATTCTTTGCTCTATCCTTGAGGATGATCGACATGCATCGGTGGTGCCATTACTACGCGGCGCGGTATTCTTTCTCGGCATGTCTAGCTGGGGATCGCAACGAGTTGAAACGTTATCGCACACCTTCTCGCGTGCACTCAGTGCCATGAAACGTGCACTATCCTACAAGCGAACCAATGTGGACTATGAGATCCTACTAAATATGAATCGATTATTGAAGAAGTATGGCGTGAAATTGACGACATTCGAATGGGAACTCTACTATGACATGCTCGACTACCTGACACATTATGCACTTGAACACGCGCATAAAACTAGTGCTAACAAGTATACTGCAACGTCAACTTCGTCAACAACAAATGAAAGCAACAACACTAATCGAGTACCTAGTGAATTTGTTAATGCTTCGATGGTGGATTTAACCGATGAACCAGGCGATGAATTACTTTGTATGATACTGAAAGCATTTGCACGTATTATTGCACGTCTACAAACCGACTATCAGCAACGTGAATTGTCGGGGCCAACTCATCGATTTATTAGAGTGCTAGAACGATTGCAACCGTGTTTAACGGAAGAATCAGCATTGCTGCTTATAGATTATTACGTGGCACAAGATGCATTCTACCCGGTATCCGTCGATTGGCTGCAAACACTATCCAACGCTATTGATCATTTCTACAAAACGGATAAACGAACCAAAATACGTCTTCGCATGTTAAATACGGTAATCGAAGTGTACGAAGGCACTAAAGACATGTACGCCGATCAAGTGGTACCCGCACTATTACTACCCATGCTGGCGGATACGTGCAATGAAACAGACGATGTTATACGACAACAAGCACTTCAGTTATTATTGCATATCGCCATGGACTGTGATCCGCTTGATAAATCCGCAGAGGATGCGTTACATCCATGTCTTCAACAGACACTTGAAGCAATTAGCGCGTGTCTTGTGTGTCATTGTCCGGAACAGCCTATACTGAATAGTAGCACTGGTGATAATAGTAATAATAATAAATCGGGTATGGGATCCAGTCCACATGGTCGATTAATGGCTCAGCATCATCATCATAGCGCTGTCTTGCCTCGATCTTCCGCTTTACGAGGTGCATCTGCTGCATCACTTACTCGATCAGCATCGAGTGGGCAAACGATGACCGAGCGTAGTTCACCTTCAGGCGGTCTATTCAGCTCTACGGGGGTCACATCTCTATTTGTACCGCGACCCATTCAGCCCAATTGTCATGCTCATTGTGCGGCACGTTGTCTAGTCGCCCTATTCGAAGATACTATCTATCGACCGGATGCTACGCCAGCTCTTTTAATATTCCAAGAAATGCTAAAAGCACTACGTAATGAATGCATTCACGCAGCCACTCGATGCATCCTATTGAATTGTCTGTTGCAACTGCGAGCCAATCCGGCAGATCATCGTATTTACTTGGTTGATCACGAGACAGCCGGTGTAGATCGACCGGAGCCACCATTTGCAACGCCATTACTTCCCGTTGAGTCAGCGGGACCTGCATCACGTTCATCCACGCTAAGTGGTGCAGGTAGTACAAGTGGAGGAGGTGGAGGAGGACCATCGGGAAGTAGACGGCGTCTGACCATTGATACTGAACGTGGCCATCAAATGCGACCAACTATAGTCGACCATCTATTAACGTCGTCGACATCGTCACTTGGATCAAATCGTCGAACAAGTGAACCGCCACCACCATCGATACTACTAGGCAATAGCAATATTGGTAACAATAATAGTCAATCGAAGACTATGCACGCTACTGTTGCAGGTAATTTAGCTACTAGACTAGACTAGACTAGACTAGACGATATTGTATTCTACAGTAAATGACTAACCAATTTACGCGTATTAATTGTAGAGGAATCGACGAATGAATCGAATGGCACGGTAATGACTTGGACACCACCACGATTAAGCCATGGCCTAGTATCGTTTCTATCGCAAGATGCTACCTCCACCTCTAGTAATGGTGGTGGCAGTAACAATAGCAGTAACAATAATAGTCCGTTCACTGGTACGAGTAAGGATCCGGGACCGCGTGAAGGCATTCACCATTCAACAATTTCATCCAGCAATGGTTTATCGTCATCAGCACTGCATGACAAACAACTACTACCGATACCGGATTATGTCGCCACACTGATAGAATTACTGTCAAAGGAGCGTGACTGGACACTATACGAATCGATTCTAAGTCATTTTCTTACTCAACTCTATAGTAAGCATCTGTTCTGCGGGTCGACGGAACCACTTGAACAATTGCGCTCCTATCTGTGTCAGCATATTCGATCAGGACGTCTAGGTGAAACTATCGGTAATCTGCCGAATACCCTAAGACGTGCCGATGTTTTCGTCTACGCTTATCGTCTACTCACCGTGCTAGTCAGCTATCGACGTATATTTACGAAACAGCAACAGGATGAAATGGTAGTCACATTTTACACGGGTCTACAACGCTGGTCGCAAACTGCCCGTGGATGTATACACGCTCTAACCGTTTGTTTGTACGAGCTACCATTGTCGATGACTAAAATGTTGCCCAGTATCGTGGCTCAATTATCGCAAATAATGTCGACACAATCGGTTAGCGCGCATATTCTTGAGTTCCTATCGACACTCACTCGTTTACCGCATCTTTACGTGAATTTCGTGGAGAATGACTACAAAATGGTGTTCGGTATCGCCCTGCAATATATCAAGTATAATAATGCAACGTTGGCGGCGGGTGAACAACCCAAACCGGGAGCAGGTCCGTTAAAGGGTACATCCACCGCAGTGGGTCAGCATGCTTTGGCGCAATACGTGCTTGTACTCGCCTACAATGTCATTACATTTTGGTTTGTTAATCTACGCTTAACGGATCGACGCAAGTTCGTGTCATTTATTGTACGTGGTCTACTACTGGCCAACGAGCAACCGGGTCAGAGTAATAGGCCATTCACGTGGACGAGCAACGGAAACTTGTCTCGACATGTTGGCGCGATATGCTTACGCCAATTGTACACCTAAAGCGGAACGTTCATTCATTAGCGAGGCATTACTCGATACGAAACAGGCAATATCACGCACTTGGGTCATGGGTAACTCGCTAGTAACCATTAGAGCGGCTCGTTCTTCCGGTTGGGCTCAAGTCACCGCACGTCGTCCTAGTGTGTGGCATCATTCTAGTGAAACTAGAGAATAGACGAAAGACGAGCAACCCGATCTATCCTCATTGCCGGCTTACTAATGGCACACTGGGATCCCGACACTTTTGCACCATTACTCGATAATGAAGAGCAGAATGACGAGGGTAATGACGATGCTCTCCTGCAAGACGACATCGGGAAGGACTTGCTTATCAACGGGGTAACGAGGAAGATGTTACGGATGCTACTGCTTCTGCGCTACAGCATCATCGACAGGTACGACATCGGTCGATCTATTGAAATTGAGTCAGATGGCTGTCGTAGTGAGTTATTAGGCGTCGAACTGGGATTACGCTCTCGTGCCAATACCGTATCATCCATGCTAGTATTACACCGAATGAAGATGATGACGATGACGACGATGAAGATGAGAATGCTCGTAATCGTGATGAGCAAGATGACAATGATGACGACGATACATGTTACAAGGATTAGGCATTAGAGGTGAAAACGATACTACTTCATTATTAGGAGGTACACATTTGAATCAGCAGTAATATAAATGAATCAGACAATACTCGAGGTAGATTAACTGCTACAAATGATGGTATCGAAACATCCACTACCATGCCATTATTAGCTACGATAATAATAGTGCTAATAGTGGTGACAGTGCAGTAAGAAGAACGCATCAACATGATGAATCGACAGCAACATCATTGTCATCATCACGTAAAGATAGTGCACTATCAGTGGCTGCACAAGTTGTATTGAATCGATGGCATAAGAAATCGCAACTACCACCAGATGTACTAGTGAGGAAAAACACTGTCGAACAATACGCACCATCATCTCGAACTGGTTCATAACTGAAGCATCAACGCTTGCACCTCATCCTGGTACAGGACTACGTAAACGTTCTTTGTATGGCTATTCTAGCGATGCAGGATACGGGACGCCATCACATCCGTCGACACCATGCTACATCATACGAGTATTGGTCAATCATCGATTATCCCGGTAGTACGGCCTCACTTAATAGAACTATTGATCACCCATGCTAGGTGGTGGTAGTGGTAGCATCGAAATAGTGCACAGCAGCAGCAGCATTATCGACAACATCGCGTGCCACTAGGAAAGCCATCCCTATTTGGATCCAGCTATTTATTCATACAGCTGTCAAGCTATCCCGATCTTAATGCCACACACATGCCTGTACCTTACCGGAGATGATGCCATCAACGAGCAATCAATATACTTGATCGTACACCGGTGGTTGACTTTCATAAAGTGGGCGTGGTGTACGTTGCACCCGGTCAATGTACCGAGCAGCCATTCTAGGCAATCGAGTGGGATCATCACGCTACGCTCGATTCCTAAATGGCTGGGTGAATTGATACGACTAAAGAATTGCAAGGACGTGTACACTGGTGGTCTCGACACAGAAATGGATCTGGATGGTGCCTACACGTATTACTGGAAGGAAGCGACCACTCAGCTTATATTCCATATTCCTACACTGATGCCCACCGATCTTGAACGAGATCAAATTCAACGAGCAAGAGCGTCATATTGGCAATGACTTTGTCACGATTATTTATAATGAATCCGGCTTACCATTTGCATTCGACACGCTACCGAGTCAATTCAACTTTGTACAAATCGTGATCACACCACTCATCGATTGCGACTCGGGTGGTAGGTCAACTCAGGCTGGACCTTTATGGACGACAGATCCACGACACCTCACCTCACCGGAAACGGCTTATTATCGCGTACACACACAGTGTCGACCGGAAATGCCCGATATTAGCCCCATTGAAGAGCCCAAAGTCATTACACATGCCCTATTGGCAGCATTCGTACGACAAATTGCGCTACATGTCAATATCTACGCTCAAGTATTCCTACAAAGTAGTTCATCAGGTGGTAGTATCGAATACGTTGCTAATTGGAAGGAACGGTTACGTCAAATTAAACGAGTACGTGATCGTGCTACTACAAATACAACGAATACGAATACCGGCAGTGGTAGTAATACTGCACAGATGACAACCAATGCAAATACCATGACTGGTAACAACAATAACAATAGTAGTAGTAGTGCTACTACTGTATCACAATCAAATTCACTATTTGTACCGGGTAGTAGTGGTATTGCACATAGTCTACAGGAACATTTATCACCATTAGCGCAACAACAGCAACAACAGCAACAACGACCACGCTCAGCTTCTATGGAATCAACCGGTCCTCATAATATTCACTTGAATAATTATTCAACAGAAATATCAGGTGTACAATTAGAGCAAGTTATTGATTTTACACGATTTACGTAAACTACAATAACCACAATGATATGCCTACGTATATATACAATATATACATATATATACTTGCTTACTATTAACAAAAAGTGTTCTTTTCTCTTTAGTTTTATCTGTATTAAATCCCGCAAAATAAATCAATGATGCTTTTCTTTCGTTTCTTTTATTATATCCTTAATCATATGAGTATCCTATCATTTAGATGTAAATAATGGCCATGCTACACTATTCCAATTCTCTGTCCATCGATGTTGATGAGCTGTTGTTATATTACGTCGTAAACGATCTAGTTGATCTTGTTGATGAGGGAATGTTGACAATAACATCTAGTAATTGTAGTGTATACAATGAATGAGTAACAATGACAGCATTATAAAGCATAAACTATTACCTCTAATTGATCTGCTAATTCATTACTCGTATCAAATAGTAATCCAGTACTATTGGGTTGTACCAATTCATCAATACTGAATATTGAACAATTAGCACTCTATTATAGTATATTGTCTACAGCAGAATACACTTACCAGTTAAAGTTTAATGCACATACAGGTAATCCACAACCGAACATATCGACCACCTTCATCGGTAGATCGAGACCCGATGATGAAGCATGTAATGATATACCAATATCTGCTGAACCTAATAATAGCAAATGTGTTACCATCTAATGAATAATATTCTCTCTATGTATGTATATATATTTACCTAGTAGGCGTGGATAATCTTCTATGGCTAACCATGCAGTAGCCATACGTACACGAGAGAGTGACATGGATTGCATGATTGTTTCGTAATGCTGCTTAAGCGGACCTTTACCCGTAATGATCAATACAATTGGTGGTAAATTAGGATTATCGATAGCACGCTGATCATAACGCGTAATGGCATCAAGTAATAGATCGAAATCCTCATCGGCTGTCCAACTGGTGGCTGTTACAAGTAATGCAGGACGATTTGATCGTTCAACGACGACACTTTGAGAAGATGCTCGTTCAGTCCATAATGTCTGCTCTAATGAATCAATGGTTTCCGTCCATATTGATGCATTTACATCATTGTCATTGTCATTATTAGTAGTATTTACTGGTGTATTAATTAATTGTTTAGATATAGCTAAACGAGTAAATAACTACATAATAGATATTAATAAATGATATAGCTGATCATAATAACTTACTTCATGTCTCTCTGCTAGATCCAATCGATGAAATTGATCAGGTGCTCTATCATATAATGTGTAAATAGGGCCGCTAATAACAAATAATAACAATGACAATCATTAGTAACCAATGAATAAATAAAGTAGAATACAAGCAATTACCAGAGTTGCCAGTCATTTCGTAATTTAAGAGCCATTGCTTTTGTTACACATAAATGAGCATATGCATTGCCACCAAAAATACGCTCATACCTAATCGATTAGTGATGGATTAGTATGTTAGCTAGTATATATATTAACATGTAGTATGATGTGGGACATACCATTCTGCTATTCTAACTACAGGATGTCGAGCACCAAGATTAAGACCAAGAATGGTGTAGCCAAAGTTATGCCAATCAATAATTAGACGTGATCGACGTAGACCGGCCACAAGACGAGCTACAACGAGTAATGGAATAGCTGGTGGATTCTACATCATCATAGATAGGTTAACACTAGTAGCATTGATGCAATACTTCTTAACTACCTGAATAAGTATGAAATCAGGTGATGGTGTCGTCCATAGCATTGTACGCATTAGCACGAGTACTTGATAGATAATCTTGAATGGAGCATAGGCTAGAAATAGTAGTTTTGGTGTATTCGCTGGCAAGCGTGGTGGTGATACCAAATAGTGAAAATGAACTAGTGGTGAATCCAATAGTGTTGAAAGAGGTTGAGCACCTAGTATATCCCCAGCAACAATAATAATGTGCATATATGCACGTTAGTCAACTAATAACTAGTATGTTACGGACGCGTCAATATTACCGGAATAACCGACCATATCCACTTGATAGCCGTGTTCCATTAGTGAACGTGCATGATACTGCATGCGAGGTGAGTGACCGATATCACCTAGTACCACAACCATAGCGCGTTTCTCGGTGGCACGCTTGTATGCATTAGACTCTGGTGGAGTAGGAGGAGAGACGAGGGCACGCTGTATAATAATATATGCGGCACTACCCACTACCACACCTAGTCCCAATAGACACAACAGTATAGTCAATAAAAGCGGCATGGTTATATATATATGTGTGTGTGCGTAGAGAGGAGAAGGAGAGAGGACGTAAAACTAACTAGTGTCAATATGGAAAGGTGATTGCTGAAAGAAGAACAGGAAGAGGAAGAGGAAAGATGCGGTGAATTCACTTGAGCTGCTCTATTTTGACGTTGAAAGAAGAAGCGTCATCTCCTTGAAACCTTTACATGTAACTTCTTTATCTGTTTCTTCTTTTCTCTTTATTGAATTTGCAATTATGCAGAACCATACTAATCACTTTATTACTAAAAGGAAGCTAGCTCAAGTATTCAGTGCACTTGATGAATCAACACATGCAACACAACATAAGAGACCACTGACGCATCGTAGTGTAGTTCAATTTGGTGCAAGGTAGACTCTACACCGAATAGATATATACACGTATATACATATATGTGCTAATTCTTGATAATGACTAGTGTATCGTCGCCATTATCACCTGTCACAAAGACTATAGGTTCGCAGGAAGACGAGGGTATACTTGGTCCTTATCGACCATGGAGTAGAGCCGACCTATTGAAACGACTCGCCTCCTATAAGATATCCTTTTGTATGTGTACATAGAGGCAATACTATCATGAATAATGTGCTATACGTTGTATTATTTAACTAGTAGATGGGATTGCTGATGATGATGATGACACGTCACTACTTGGTTTGATAAACCCGAGGCACTTAGTCCAGTGGTATGTGCACGTCATGGATGGATCAACGAGAAGGCGGATCTACTAGCGTGTCCTACTTGTCATGCACGCTTAATCGTCGATCTAAGCAGTGTTGTGGCAGACACACCGGAATTCAGTAAGCTATTAATCATATCATTACTACTGCTATGACTACGATTGTCACTAATGTGCAATGGATGTAGATGATATTTTGTCAAGTTATCAATCACAACTATTAACTACTCATAAGACAGTATGTCCCTGGCATGAACGACCCTGTGATGGTAAGCATTAATCTATACAAGCTAGCTAGTTAGTTGATAAATGTAATCAATGCTTATTATTGTATAGAGTCAATCTATCGATTTCCTATGCAATCACGTACTGTCAATGAAACGGCACTCAAAGATCGTATTGCTGGTATAATACGATGGAAGAATCAGCTACCAATTGTAATAGAAACATCGGTATGTATTAGTGTTATTTCGTATTCATAGTGAATAGTCTCATTAATGAATGTATCCACATACTTATTCATTGATGATAGCTGGCATCTTTCATGCCTACCCTATTAGAATGGGCTGCATCATTACCTGTCATGGCATCACTTGATACGGTCTATCAATCGAATATTATTGCCCTAGCCATCTATGGTTGGCGAGAGGATAGCAACTGTACAACACCGGTAGTACAATGTGATTTATGCTATCAACGTGTAGATTTCACCTTGTATACACCATTGACCAATACTACACCAGAACAGGAGCAGAATAGTAACACTACTACTAGTAATAGTAATCAGCATCAATATCATCATGAATCAATAACCGAGACAGAGTCATTGCCATGTGATCCTGCACTAGAACATCGATGGTATTGTCCATGGATTAGAAAGCAAGTAAATAATCGCGGTATATCCACGGGTACATCCACGCCATTAGCTGGTTGGGAGTATATCGTACATGATATTTGTACGCTTGCTAGTAGGAATCATACCGCATCATCAACATCACAAAACACTTCTGTTGTAGTAAGTATTATCGCGTATATGGTTTTAGTTGTATTACATACAATCACACACTAATACATACATGTATATGTATATGTATATCATACTCTTTGCTTTTATTCCCTTAGACAAACGTATCTCCTACGGATGCATTGGCCTATGTACGCAATCTACTACGTACTTCTTCTGTGAAACGTTCATCTGTATCAAAATAATAAAATAGTTTAATCTAGAGGAATCCAATCTTGTGGCTTACGTAGCACCGCTAATAATTGTCCCTCATTACTATTAGGTGTGGGCACATGTTGATACTGCCAGCGAGCAGTCAATGGCAGTGACATGAGAATGCTCTCAATACGCGGGCCAGGTGTGGCTAGTCCGAATTTCGTGCCACGATCATGTACCAAATTGAATTCCACGTATCTACCACGTCGTAGCTGTTGCCACTGCTTCTCCTCGACGGTATACGGCTCATTCATACGTCGTTTAAGGATGGGCAGGTAGGATCGAAGGAAACTACGACCGGCATCCTGTACGAATGCGAATGCCTCCTCCTGTGAACATGTGTTGAGATCATCGAAGAAGATGCCGCCAATACCGCGACGTTCACCTCGATGCTTCACGTCAAAGTAGTCGTCGCACCATAGCTTGTAGTCGCGATAACTACCCTTGCGATGTCGTTCGCACACGTCTTTCAACGTTTGATGGAAGTGCTTGGCATCCTCCACGTACAGATAGGATGGGGTGAGATCGCAACCACCGCCAAACCACCAAACGGGCGGCTTACCCTCACCTTGCTCCACCTCGAAGTAGCGGTAGTTAGCATGGACGGTGGGTGCCTTTGGATTATGCGGATGCAACACGAGTGAAATACCCGCCACAAAGAATGGATAGGGTGCATTGCTAGGATCGAGATCCTTGTGGTCAGCACGCATTTGACGTACCGCTGCCTCGGGTAATTGACCGTGTACGATGGAGATATTGACGCCGGCCTTCTCGAAGACACGACCACCTTGTAGTACGCATGAAATGCCTTCACCGCCTTCATCGCGTTTCCATGCCTCTACGTGAAACGGTGTGCCATCCAGCGCGGATAACTCGGTGACTATTTGACGTTGTAGCTCCATGACAAAGCGTTGCATACGATCACGCATAGCAGGATGCGTATTACTCGTGTCGGCAAGTCTCGCTGGTAATGGTGGAAAGTCAGCCTCCACCTATAATAGAATGAAGATATAACTGGTATTAATAGATCAAATAAAGTAGGACATGTCATTCGTATACTTGCCGTTGGTTTCATCGATGTCACATCACTGGCGGATGGTTGATCAGTAGATGGCGATGCCGATGCCGATGATGCCGACAAGGCAGACTAGAACGATCAATAGATGATTAGATAATAGTAATAATAGGATGGATATTTATTGTGTGTTATTATCTATACTAATGTTGTCACTTACTTTAGCTTCACGTTGTAATCGTTTACCTCGTCGATAGCTAATAAAACCGCTTAGCGCGAGTAAGGCGCTGACACCGAGAATGATATTGTTACGTTGTGCATTGGTTGCTGGTTTCGTAGATTCGGAAGTAGTGCCAGTTGAATAGCATGGTCCACGACTAATTAAGCTGTTATGTCTAGGGGATACACGTTTTAGTTCTTGTTATTCCGTCAAAGGTACTTGTAAGCATATGCAATTACCGTAATACTGCACTAGGACGTTTCATACGACTATTGCCTGCCACTCTCGCGGCAATATTGCTGATCTTTGTAGAGGAACGCGCGAACATGGTAAACGTAATTGATATTAAAAAGGGATTAAAGAAGCGTAGTCGATTGATTTCGTCACGCCATTTCGTTATGAGAACACTGCGTCGATATCAATGCTAATGATGGCATAAATGTGAACCAAATTGGGTTCAGTCCAGTTATGCGAGGTGGCCAATGTTTGTCGTATTACAACACGATATCGCTGATTAATTAACCTACTATCATTTGCATATCATTCGATAGATAGAAACAAGCTTTGTTATAATATAAATGAAATTGTAAAATTGAAAAACATTTTGACGGTCGTGTAAGTCAGTCTATTTATTTCTAAATGCCAGGATAGAAAATGAGCGAATTCTGCAATAGCTCAAGGGCATTGATGGTAGACATGCAATGGGATCCTTTGGTGGCGAGTATCTTTTGAGCGCTACGAGCAACCTCGTAATTGTGATATAGCACTTCTTCTATGGAATTGGTATCGGGGAATGGCGATGGCTTTTTAAGCATCTTTGTTTTACTCAGTAAATTCTGATACTTGAATGCCTTTCTCTTCTCGACCACCGCTTTACTTGGTGTATAAGCCATGATGTGATCCTGGATTAAGTGAGCAAGATCCATGTTGTCCACTTGACATCGGAGGGAGTCGTCATCTTCCTCGAGTTGTTCGTTCCTTCTTGGTTTAGCTTTGTGTAGCTTGGCCTTCTCTTCCTCGTCTAACGGAACTGCATTACCATAGTCAACTATAGTTACCGTAGGTTCACTAGTGGCAGATGCTTGGTGCACCATGGTATCTATGCGGTATTAGTAGATGATTTCGTCACAATCCATGTACTTACTTTCAGGGTTACGTAAATCATTATGTACCACACCGGCATAGTGTAGATAAACAGTTCCTACGTACTATATTAGCTATCGGTATACTCAAGTAAATGTGATGCTGTCTATATTCTCTACCTTGAAGTATTTGGGGCAACACTTTATAAAAAGCCATTAGACTTTCTTCTGGCGACCGTTCCTCCTTTTTGCCCTGCACCGGCTTCCATTTCAAGTGTGAATTCAACGTTTTACCAGCAGCAAATGTGTAGACAAAGCAATTGGCCTTTTTAACCACCTGTTTATTGTAGTATTCCGGTGATACAAACTTAAACAACGGTTGTTGAGTCCGGCGTACACCAATGGGATTACTAGGCTGAAGACTAGTTTTGTATTTCATTAGAATCTATGAGGAAGGAAGAGATTAGATTAGTAGTAGTATGATATCTCTATTGAATAATGATCATTTATTACATCGAATATATTGTCTTCCCTCCCCATAAAGGTATCGCATCTGAGAAAGGCCGGCTGCTTGTCCCAGTGCGCAACGGCAAAGCTTGCGGTGCCATCGTCTCCAATCCATTTTAGATTGCTTAATTTAAGCGACTTGAGGTTGTCATCCACATAGAGACGACCGGCTGCATATATTCCCGGATCGCCTGGATTGACAGTTGGATTAGTGAGTTTGCATGCATCGAATGCTAGTCAAGAGGCTAGTTACCATGTAGTTTATCCTGTGTCGCATGTACGTATGATGTTTTATAGCTTAGAGTCGCGAGAATAATGGTT
>JAIXMF010000078.1:0-45324 GCA_025201365.1 Syncephalis plumigaleata | reverse complement strand
CGATTATGTCAGATGCTGCTGTGGCCGAAATACCAGTAGGAACATCGAATGAAGAACTCGGTTCTATCATCCAACAAGAGACGGCATCCTCTCCTTCTTCTTCCTCTTCCTTCTCTTCACAGCGTACCACTGGATACAATGAGAATGATACTGCTTCACAATCTCGCCATCAATATCAACAACTAGGGGCTGGTGGGGTAAAGTTCACGCCAACAGTACGGGATCGTCATAGTCAACGACAAGATCCATCGCAAATGATCGACGATACAAAGGAGCAAGAGAGACGAGATAGAGAGGCCAAACAGGCCAGAAGTATATTCTTGTCGGATGCTGATCTTTTATCAGTAGTTGATCTGTAAATATAATCTCATTCATCATATTACGTTTGTAAATGTGTTGCGCATAATTTGTACATAGTGTATTCAATTAGTAAATGTCAGTAATATCACTGTTTAATAGATAAACACCATGCACAATATCGGTACATGTAACATATACACGGAATGATATAGCAATTGTTACTGCCATCACCATCGCTACTGGTCATCATTGATGTAAGCGAGCAGCAGCCGTCGATAATCACCAGATGTTTCCCCCTAGATTATCATGATTGCATTATTATATCTACAGCTTGGTGTCAATGGCATCAGTAATTACCTCAATTCGCTTGCGAAGTGATTTCCCATATCGCTGAACATAGGCCAGCTTGACATGTTCCATGAATGGACCACGATTGCGTATGATCACCCGCGACAATCGACGCTCGTTCGTGCCTAGTCCCGCCATTGCCGACTCCAACAGTTCAGCAACATAGAGTGGCGCATTTTGAACACATTGAACTAGGTAGAGGATGAGTGTTGGTTGACATGTCATTGTTCTTACGCATTATCCCACCCACCTAGTGCGTGTAGACCTCGTTGCAAATCACCGCTTAGCTCCTTCTTGATGACATCCTCGATCCTACGTTGATACCGCTGTGTATACGCATTGAATACATTGCGCAGATGAGCATCTGATCGACCGGCTAGCAGCTGTATTAGGGTGACCTCATCTCGTCGAACATCTCCGTGCAGACAGCGCTGAATGGTGTCCGCATCGGGAATAGGATCGTACAAGCCATGCTCATCTCGTCGTGCCTTTCTCAGCATTGTTATCGCACCAATTAGTCTAGTGTCACTTCCCATTAATAGACAGCATCGAGCTTACCTGACATAGAATTGTAAACAAATACTGAGCATTTCCGCTGAATTCACTACGCATCTCTGCTTCGAGTTCCTTGTTGTATAATCCACGATATGTCTGCGCCAGATACTGCATGTCAGCATTGGGACGACGTATCATTACCTGGAATGCACTGTCATTAGTATACATGGCACTATCGATGGACAATGGTTGTAACTACGGCGACAACGACACTTGCCTCGATAATAACACCTTCACGCGTGCCTGCTCCCTTACTGGCCTCGCGTATCAGCTCTGCATCATAGACACACGGGTGTTTACAGCCGTTGACGAGCGCCCTGCCAAAGTCCCCGCTAGTCTCTTTTTGCAAGCGAATCAGCATGTCTTCGTGATGCTTGTGCTGGTACCACTGAGCTATAGACTGAATCTGAGCCCAGTCTCTATGGCCGAGAATGCGAATAAGCGCCTTCTCATCTGTGCCGAAGCCTTTACAGGCACGGTAAACGGCTTCTGCATCGTCACTGGCCGACATTTAGTTGTGTTCAAGAGTATAGACAGAATAAGCGATAAAGAGATAAAGCGATAAAGCGATAAAGTAAGCGACAGTTTTGGTTGTTGACAGGAAGGAAAGAGTCGAGCCAAGAAAGGCCGACTAACATTTAGTTGCTGCAAAGGCAAGACGTGTGGCTGGTTTTAGCACAAACTCATGGCTTCACAACCAATTACTCGATGCAGCTGACACGCTAGCTATCGTAGCATGCTAACAATCTGCCATAATATATAGGTATGAATACGAATGTCACTGGCATAATGAAGTATACTTGTTACGTTAGATGCAATACTATGATTGCAACATACTGCTACAAGGCGTGTATCATGCAAGAAGTCAATGGCTATTTATCTAGCTTATATACCAATATTGATTGTATTGCAATGCGATATTCCTGTATTTTTACAGCTTCCGGATGGTTATTCCATTCTAATTAGTTTCAATATGACAAGCTAGAGTGAGTACATGGTTTACGAGTAATAAACACATTTATGAATGATTTTATATCACACTTGTATGGATATTGTGTCAGTTTTGCAAATGCTTCATATGCCATTTGCTAGCCATATAAATCTAAGCATGCAAATTGACTTAGTGCATCATGCTGCAAAGTGTAATATCGTATGCCTTGATTGCTCTTTTATATTTAGTGATAAAACAAAAATATATATTATTTAATGACGAAAAATGAAAAAGAAACAAAAGGAAAGATGGATTTCTCCATAGTTTCTGAGCACAGTAGGGCCAGAATAGTTATATAGAAGAATCAAAGTAATGGCTATTTGCCAGTAAAAACTAATTCAATAATTGTACGTCTGGAGAGTGTAGCGACAAGCATATGCGTGGCACAAACTGTAAGGCGAGGTGGTATCGCCGGTGGATTCGTACTAATAAATGATACACGTTGCGAAGGATGCTGATGCTGATGCTGATGCTGATTGATAATAGCAGAAGTAGTAGTAGTAGTAGTGGTAGTGGTAGTAGTAGTAATTGATGTCTTTAGATTACTGCCCATAGTCTCGGTACGCTGAATACGTCGACGCCATAATTCTCGACCTTGCGTGACATCCACTAGAACGATCGTTTGTCCGGATGGATCCTCAGTGCTCACGGCATGATCGGATATAAGAAGTAGCGGGCCTAGTATGTGATCGAGTCGATCGAGTCTCGGGCCTCGTGGCACCTGAAGCGATAAACAATGCAACGGTTGACCGGTGGCCAAATCGTGAATTAGCAACTGACTCTCGCTGGAGAGCAAGGTGATCCGACGGTGATCGAGTGCCACGCGTACCGCTGCAATTTCTAATTGCGTGATTTCTGTGTACCAGTTGCATCGACCTAGCGTCGGATTCAATCTCATGAGAAAGCTATGGTCACCCGATAAACTCAAACGATGCCCGTGAACAATGGCGCATTCCTTGTTGAATCCACCGGCAGCGAGCTCAACCCAGGAGCACGGGCCGTTGGCGTACATTGGAATGTCGACGGCAACCATGAATTGTTGCAGATCGGCCCAGTAATTCAGATCGAGCGAGAAACAGCGTAGCACCGTGGCGGTAGCGTGTAACTTGACGGCGAGCAAATAACCAGGCAGACTTTCCGATGATACGTAGGAGGCAAGAGGCGCCTGGTCTCCTTGCAGCCAACCAGGCAAGGGTGATGGTGGAATGCAAGGATCACTCGTGTCTCCATTGGCCATCGCGCGTAAATCGTAGATAGCCAACGAGGAAGTGGTGCCGAAATCTTGCAATAAAAGCTTATCATCTACTATTTCCATTACACCTTCTCTAAAGGCAGCAAATGAGTATTGATGCGGTACAACATTGCTTTTAGGAGCGTGTTCATTTTCTGTACTTGTAGCGCTTATGTCAAGCAATGCATCCCAAAAGAAATCCCAGTACTCGCCCGTGTCGAGGCATCCAAGTCCGCGTACGTAACGACCATGTACTTTGACGCCTTCAATTGAAATTTGATCCAATTCAATGAGCGCATCACCAGGCCGAGTAATTAACGGATTACCGGTGATCTCGACGGGTATAACGGGCAACAAACGACGCCATGTACGCGTGTGTCGGTAGCGCACGTAAAGTCGTCCATTATAGAGAGCCACGGTGAACTCGACCGCCGCGTGTAGCCAGAGTGACGAGGGGAACAACGACTCTACGGATAACCTGTTAAGGATGGTATCGTTGGATTGTTGACTGTTACGAAATAACCTTTTCATATTATGCTTGTTATTGTTTACCGTTTCATTGTCATTTTGCTCCAAAGATTGCTTCCCATTTCTGCGATTGGCCGAGATCGTTAACGGTTGCAATGACGTAACATTGATGACGCCCGTGTCGGTGCGCCAATGATGCTCGGTCGATGCACGTCGTGCCATAGCTTCCAACCAGTTGTCATCGCTTTTCCTAAACCCCAATCGAGTGATCGCGGTCACATATTTGTTACGTCGTAATTTGGCGAGAAATTCGCGCTCGCGATGATTGGTGGGCGGGTAGGCCTCCTCGTAACGTCGACGCCAGGCCACGTTGTCATTGATTATTATCTCACGAAGCTTCTTCGAGGTACGTGAGAGTGCCAGTGCCGAGGCAGGATCCAGCCAGCTGGAAATTTGCAGGATTAACTCTCTGGGCAGACTGGGAAACACGCCGCTAATGGCCTCCAGACAAAATTGGCAGTTGGTCAGACTTGAAAGACCGGTGTCACGACGTTTGGTACGACGAGACAGTTGACTCTGCGTAGTACCGTGGACGCTTTTGCCTTTCTTCCGACGACAGATACGCTTGATTCGAGCGTATTGTTTCCGACATTTCGCCGGGATCAATTGACTAAGATGGCAAAACATATTGATAAAAGTGTATGCGATCAAGTCGATTTGTAGATAATGGATAAAAATATAGTAGATATAATAATAGCAGTAACGATAATAGTAATAGTAGTAGTAGTGGTAGTAATGGTAGTAAGGTAGATATTTATACAAAATGTATTAGAATGGAATTAACAAAGTAACCAAAACAAAAGGATGAAGCAAATGTTATTTATTAAAAAAGGACAATCATTACTGTAAGCTATTGCTTTATAAGTCGTATGGATGAAGTGTGACGCTACAAGCAACGTGCCATGCACGACCTTCTCTCCTCGTTCATCACCTACTAGCGTGTATGTGATGACGCTACCAAATCTCAAGCCTCTGGTCGAGCATGTGGTTCATTAGGAATTGCACTAAAAATTGTAAATGTATCGTGTGGTATTTGCAATAAATTTACAAGGACTGAAATATTCATGTGCTACGGATAATAATAATAACAGTGGTGATGATAATAATAATAGTAACTGCAATAATAAGCGGTGGCAGCAGTAGCAGCAGCAGTAGCAGCAGCGGCACTACCAATCATGCTCAATATCCGGATTTGTACTAGTGTGAAAGGAAAGGTATCATTCAGTGGGATTAGCCTCGAGCATAGAGCAAACACATGTAGTGGAAGTAAGTGTACGTGCATTACTATATGATAAACCTCCTTGTTCATTCGATAAATACACATACTCATGAAGAACGAGTGCGTATGTTATATTCGCATTTGACTAATGCCGCACGGTCAATAAAATGCCATTAACCACTACAATGGGTCAGATGAACGTAGAAGAGCAGAGTCACACGAGTGGTCTTTGGTGCATAGGTTGATCATGCTGTCAACCGTAGTATCGCGTGCCGTGCCGCGCTATGCTATGTTATGCTGCATTGTGTCGTGTTGTGCGGTTCTGTGATATTCCATGTTATACTACACTCTACTCTGCTCTACTCTGCTTTGCTATGCTCTGCTCTGCTCTGCTCTGCTCTACTGCGTCGCGCCGTGCCATGTCATCTCCCCCACCTTGGCATTGCATATTGACTACAACCGTTATGTGTCGCATGATAGCAAATGTACTACATGTGATTTGTGCTGAATAATTAGCGTTTTCCTTTGCCTTGGTTTTCACGAATGTAATATTGCAAACTAACCGCAAGACTAGTAACGTCACCCGCAGCTTAATTGAATAAATGTTATTAGCACAACAATGAGAAATCTGTCATCGATAATAATTCATTTAGCAATGCTTAATGTAGCGCGTTTATACAATATGATATTCATTTACTATATTTATTGCTTGTTAATGGATTCATCCGTCTATTTGTAATTCAAATCTACCTACTGTAGCAACTATTTTTACACGTATCAAAGTAGGATGATGTTATTGTGTAGCATATTCGCACACACTCACACCTAGAAACAGAATACAATTGCATGAAATGTAATGAATTTTATTCATGTACTACGAACACATTTACCAAATACATTCAAAACCTCGCTCTCCTCGTATTTACAAACAAGACCGGCCGCACACTGATTAGCCAAGAAGAATGATTCGCCGCATTCCTCCCCTTCTTTCGAAAACACCTGAGGGGGCGGTACCTTGCATCGACCGGTGGCGTCGGGTGGTGTGGGTATTTGGAATTGACAAATCAACCCTGTCGCACATTGACGAGCATCCGAGAATGGACCGCCACACTCCTCGTGTTCCTGAGCTGGCACGCTAGCCAAATTACTAGTGCACCTACCGGTTGCCGGTGACAGTTTCTGATTAGGTGGGCACACGTCATTGCTCGGTTGTTCTTTCGGCTTGTCGCCACCACGAGCAGGGAATGGTGATGACACGATACGTGGTGGCACACTTGCTCTCGTGCATCTTCCAACGTTGTCCGCTACCGAATGGAATGTCATTCGGCAAACAAGTCCTGCAGCGCATTGTCTCATTGGCACGGTTGATCCGCCGCATAGTTCACCCTCGGTAGCGTGCGACATCATCCCGCTAGTGTCACGACTCATCTCCTGACAAACGCCCCTATTGTCGGGCCTAACTCGATCCATACGGCAAACGAGACCGAATGCACACGACGGATACATTGCCGCCATTGGCCCTACACCACAAATACCGCCTTGTCGAGATACATTGAACGACATACCATTGCCGGGTATAAATGGATTCCTTGCGTTCAATTGGTCGGCGGACGATGATGATATCAGTATGGTGCAAAGTATAGCTGAAACAGCTATGATAGAATGACGAGGATGTATCATTGTTTGTATTGTCAGTTGTTATTAAGGTGTAATTCTATTTAGCAAAGAAAAAAGGTTCACGTCTAATGACTACTACAACTACTACTATGATGTATTCGATACCGAAAACTTATGGAATGATGATGTGTTCGCGTGCTTGTAGCATGTCCTACTTTTATTATCATTTTAAAATGCAGGAGCAATCGTTATTATTATTATTATTATTACAATAGTAACATCATTGATAGTCGTGGGGTACATCGGATATCGGAAGAGAAGAAGAAGAAGAAGTTATGAGAATAGCAATGCTAATAACAACAAACCCAAGCCTTACTCCCTATAAGGAGTTCAACGGATGCCTGTACCATCCTGCATAAATAACAACGACAACAACAATAGTAATAATAATAGAAATTGTAAATAAAACAAAACTAACGGTCCACCACAATCATTTCGTAGCAAAGTGTGGGCATGGCATTCTAATTCTTGTTGACTGATGTAAATAGATGGATTAATCGATTATCGATGCTGATAGATGTGATGAAACTTGGCATTATCTTGACACATTACTCGCGATCAACTTAGCTGTTGACTACAAGAAAAGAAAATGGCATTGAGTTCCGGCATATCGCAATAGAGGCCTAGTGCGAAAATCTATTCTGCAGTTCATTGAAAGAAAGAACGGTTAAAACGGTATTGGCACTAAAGGTAACATGAGTGTCAATGGTTAGGACAATGGGAAAGTCAGTTGTACGCGGTTATTGTTCATTGTCCATACTATTGTTATGTGATCCAGGCTAGATAGTTAAGGAAGGTCATTATTCATTGGTAGCGCGTTTGACACACTTACCATCAACAAGCGCAACAAGCACAAGCACAACAAGAACAACGACAATAATGTTCACAAAAGTGTGAAACGTCAAAAATGTAACATCGGCCTCGACTAGAAGTCAAGCGGAAGACACGTTTAGAACAACAAGTGGATTATCACGCACATAGGCACACGCGCGCACCTAGGCACGCACGCGCGTGTGTGTGGATTTGAACCATATACCGAATTACTTCGGGATCTGATACGGTCATCTTTCTTGACTTATCTTCGTCGTGTTGCCTATCAGCGTAGTATTCGGCAAATTACATGCTCACGTATACGCGCGTGTGTACGCCTCTCAAATTGCCGACGACGTCTGGTGACACCGGACACTTATGTATGCTGAAGGAAAAAGTGATGTGTCGCTCTAAAGGGTGATGTTCATTTTGAAATGGGACCATCGCCTTTCACTTGTGCATTATTAGTGTTGCGTGCGCGTGTGTTACCACCATCTGTATGTTCACATGACGCTTGCAAGACACCGAGTGCCAATTGGCTAATAGTGGCCTTAGTCTGTAATAAATCAATTTAACAAAAAAGATACTAGAAATGGGCGTATACCCTTTTACTCGGAAGTAATCACAAATGTCTAGAACGGGGAAAGTGTATAACGACGTTCATTTTTAGTAATGACAACCATAGTCATTGTAGAAGTAGTCATTGTTAATGTAATCATATTAATGTTCTCTTTCGGTTATATGGCATAAATTGCGCAATTTACTTGAATTGTCGTACAAAGCTTATTGAGAGGGAAATACGTCACAAATTAGCTCAAGCAATCACGATTTATGTTTACCAAAGCATACGACCTCAATAGTAATGTACGTACTCATGCACAAATGATCAGTCTAAGGGCAAACGAACGAACAAGCAAGCAAATAAGCAAGCAAGCAAATAAGCAAATAAGCAACAAAACGAACGGGGGCAAATACCGGTGAACACTCATCTACTGTGCAGTTCATCTATTGTGCAGCCCAGGCGCGGCATTAATGGCCAATTCATTAGATGTACTTGCCATCCACTTAGGCCTAAGTCGACAAGCAAAACCGCTCGCCCATCTCGTTAGAGAACCGTTGTTCCCCATTATTCACGTGTTGTCGAAGTACAGTTACACCTGAATTACCCTTTGTCTGGCGTAATTAACTGAATGTACCGCTCAGCGTATACGCTACGGGTTGCAGATCAGTCAAGCAATCACCGACGCATACTAGTATGGGTACGCTACGAATTAGCATCATATTATCTTGTAAGCATCGCCATAGGTCATCACTATATAAAGATCACAATATCCAGCATGTTGTAACTTCTTAGAGTACTCGCTCATCTATTATCATTATTGAAACGACCACCTTCACCTCTCATTATCTTTACCAGTTAACGTTTTCCTCGTCTCTATTTTTGCTTTTTGTAGTTTCTTAACGTCAAGTTCTCACTAGTAGTACGTATCGGATACGACATCGATAAGTGACTGGTGTAAATCTTCAAGTCTCTTTATTCTTAGTCTACTTGATTACCTTAACGAATTGATCATTACGGTTCTCGTTGATTACGTCTTTTTCTCTTTCTAGCTTATCCCTCTACTTTGCACACCTATTTGAGTGTGTGCACTGCTACCCTTGAACGTGCTCTCGAGTATTTAATACTATTACCTGTTTGTACGACTCCTCTTGCTGCGTTACTGCTTTATCTGCCAATCAGTTGACGCCAAACAAGTCATCCATCATATCTTGCACTTGCATGTGCATGCCATTCTTCTAACCAGTCACACGACTATCTATCCTTCTTTTAGTATACACCAAGTTACTTGGTTCGTGTACGTATTCACGTCAAACTAATCTCTTTCTCTTTTTTCTCTCTCCCTTCGTCTCTCCGTCTCTCTATTTACATCATGAGTCCACCCGATAAAAATGAATATGACATGGCACCTCCCATGCGTGAGGTGCATCCCTCAGAGAAGGCGCAGCAAGGGGATATCGAAAAGAACTTCAACCTATCCGCAAAGGACATCGAAGAGGAGGACTCGCCATTCGACATTGTACGCGCTACCGTAAGCAACAAGGATGATCCCTCGTTGAACTCGATGACTTTCCGTTTCTGGGTCCTGGGTACCTTCTTCACTATCGTGCTCTCCTTCGTCAACCAGTTCTTCTGGTTCCGCGAGACGCCCATGACCATCACGGTTCTCGTGGCTCAGTTGCTCTCCTATCCACTTGGTATGCTGATGGCCAAAGCCCTGCCTAACAAGGTTGTCGGCGTTGGTCGATTCTCATTCAACCTCAATCCCGGTCCGTTCAACATCAAGGAACACGTATTGATCACTGGATGTGCCAATGCTGCCGCTTCTACCGCGTACGCCATCGATATCGTGACCATCAAGCGTGTATTCTACCATCAAGACCTCGGCTTCTTCCCTTCATTCTTGCTCGTCGTCACCACGCAATGTCTTGGCTACGGTCTTGCCGGTATGGCGCGTCGTTTCTTAATCCGTCCCGCCGCTATGATCTGGCCAACTCAGCTGGTTAACGTCACGCTATTCCGTACTTTGCACGAGGTGGAAGAAGTTGGCGCCGGTAAAATGACACGTCTTCGTTTCTTCAGTCTCGCCACACTTTGCAGCTTCCTGTACTACTTCCTTCCGGGATACTTGGCATCCTTCCTCAGTACCATCTCGTTGCTTTGCTACATTGCTCCAAACAATCGAGTTGCCAATCAAATTGGCTCCGGCAGTCGTGGTCTCGGTCTGCTTAGCGTGTCACTCGACTGGAACTACATCGTGTCCTTCCTCATGTCCCCGTTGTCCGTGCCATTCTGGGCCGCCGCCAACATCTTTGCCGGTTTCATTATTGTCGTCTACGTTATCGTTCCATTGGGCTACTTCAATGATATCTGGGGCAGCAACGGATTGCCTATCTTCAGTAGCGCCTTGTTCACCGTCGATGGCGAAAGGTATCCAGTTACGGATTTGCTCAATAGCGAGTTGCAACTCGATCAGGAGAAATACGCTCAACTCGGTGCTCCACGCATGTCGTTCCTGTTCGCCACAGCCTACGGTGTTGGTTTCGCTGGTCTAGCCGCCGTCATCTCGCATACCATGCTTTATCATGGCAAGGAAATTGTCGCTCGTTTCCGTGACGCGCGCTCCTCCACCGATGACATCCACGCCAAGTTGATGGATCGCTACGACGAAGTGCCCGACTGGTGGTACGGCCTCATGTTCGTCGTTAACACCGCAGTGGCCATCGTCGTGTGCGAGGTATTCGGCATCGATCTACCATGGTGGGGTCTCCTCATGGCCGTGGCACTTGCCGCCATCTTCGTCATTCCGATCGGTATTATCACGGCCGTCACTAATCAGACACCCGGTCTTAATATCATCACGGAAATGATCATCGGTTTCATTCTACCGGGTCGTGCCATCGCTAATGTCACCTTCAAAACGTACGGCTATATTTCCATGTATCAGGCTATCGTTTTCCTGGGCGATTTGAAGCTCGGTCACTACATGAAGATCCCGCCACGTCATATGTTCATCGCCCAGACTGTCGGCACCTTCATCGCCGGTCTCGTCAATCTTTCCACCGCCTACCTGATGTTCAACTTGATTCCCAACATCTGCCATGAAGATGAGAAAGTCTGGAACTGCTCTAGCGCTCGTGTCTTCTACGCTGCCTCCGTCATCTGGGGTGTTATCGGTCCACAGCGTATGTTCGGCTCCGAGGGTCTCTACACTGCGCTCAACTGGTACTTCCTCATCGGTTTCCTTTTACCAATTCCATTCTGGCTCTTGTCTCGTCGTTATCCCAACTCGTGGGTCAAATACGTGCATATCCCGGTGTTCCTGGGCGGTACCGCTATTATGCCACCCGCTCAGGCTGGTATGTACACCAGTTGGTTCCTCGCGGCCTTTATCTTCCAGTTCTACATCTATCGTTACCACAATGGATGGTGGAGCCGATTCAACTATATTCTATCCGCTGGTATGGATTCTGGAGTCGCCATTGCCGGTGTCGTTATTTTCTTTGCCTTCCAGTACTCCGAGATCAGCCTCGATTGGTGGGGCAATCAGGGAGACTGTCCTACATTCGAAGTTTTGTAGGTGCGTGCGCGTATGTACGTATGTACATGTCTTTCTTTCTCTTTTTTTTTGAAAAAATCTGTCACTATTGTTGTTATCGCTGTTGTGTTATAATCAGGACTGCTGTTGCAGTTTAATACTATTGTTATTATTTATTTTAATAATAAACAACATCTATGGAACACGCGCATGATTACAAACTTAAATTAATTAGTATTTATTTACAAAGTCATTGCTGATAATAACGGTCTACTCATATATATATGTATTATTTTCAATATTATATGGATGACGGCATAGATGCTTAATAACTTTGTGATCGATATCTAAATCCGATCATTTTTCGCATTCTATTGCAATGATTAATTAATATTGTGGATACGACAATCCTAGTTGTACGTAGGTGTATTCGTTAGCTCAATCGATATCGCTCAACCATTATCGCTTACCAGTCAACGACATATAAATGATCGGCATTAAATGACTTTAGCTGAAGAACAATGGGAACACTGAATAGTGCATTACAGAATAGTGCTAGTGCAATGGTTTGTATGCCGTCGTTCGTCAACTGCTTCCAAGTACCAGAACCAAATCGACGATATTGCTTATAGGCGAAGAAACAAAAGATAAACGAGAAAATTGTATTAATAGGCGCGCTTATGCCAATCCAGTACCAAACGAAAAAACTCGGATAATACAGCGTGCATCCGTCCTTTACTTCCAAACCAATAAAGGTGAACCGCATCATTACTAGTGAGAAGAATAGTTGAGGCAGCATGAACGGGAAGCTGATATAGACTAGTAGCTTTTGTTTATCAAGTATGATGTACGCCTTTTGCAACAAAATGATACTATTGCAAAATGTGCCTATTCCGATACCGAATCCAACTGACCATATAATCATTCGACAGTTGACTAGCACGCCAATCATGGTGAATACCTTCATTATTCCGATAACTAATCCCGAAATCGATGTAATGATGCAACACCACGATGATATGGCCTGTGAGCGTGCCATGACCATCCTGATGGATACACTGGAATTATAGGTGAACACACCCACTACAAGGATCGCTAGTAGCAATTCCTTTTGTATACCTGCTAATCGAACACGTTGCTCCTCCATGCTACTAGCCGTCAACCCCGCGTAGTAATCGAGAAGGTTACTCTCACCAAGTGGATAAAGTGGAATATCCCATAGTTTCGAAGCATTCTCCATCCAACTCGTATTATTCGAATTATTAAAGTCGATTAATGGCATAATAGTACAGTGTTACATGTGTATATCGACAGGAAGAGAGGAGGAAGGAGGAGAAGGAGAAGAAGAAGAGAATGACCGAGTATTGATATTAGAACGAGTGATGACATTATCACGTGTATCTTGACAAGAAAGATACCTGTTAGTTGATATCGTTACTTGGCGTGCAGCAAACCCCAATGATCCTGGCCTGACTCATGCATGTTAACGCATGAACGACCATGTGACCATTTGTTACCTGCTTGAATCCATTAAATCTACACTTTGCATTGCACACGCAAATCACGTTATGCCATCAAGTATTTATCTATCATGTATGATTTGCTCCTTGCATTGATGATGCTGTTATAAATTTAGCTTACATAAATGTGTAGTAATAATAATAGCTCGGATATGTTACATATATATTATTAAACGTATGGAAACAATGGATTAGTCAGGTAATAGGAACCGGTGGATGAAGCGCAATTAGTTTGTCATGCATGTTATTGCTAAATACCGGTCACTCAACATGTGCTATCCAGTATAATGCGCTGACCAGCCAACTGTGCAATTCAAAGGTAACAAAAAAGCATTGATCAATATTTATCATTATAGCCTTTGGAATTCATACGTGCATACACACACAATGAGATGATTCGTTCGTTGTAAACGTTATGAACAGGTTTACTCGGTTGTGTCTCTGAATTCAATCAAACCAATATACTGTTAACGCTCATCCTGAAATGAACACCGTTAGTATGATGTTGACACATGTGATTTCGCATTGATGCTTAGCAGTCGATAATGTCAAAATAGTACAATTGATTACTTCAATGCAAGGATAGAAGGAATACGGTTCAGGTACCAGTTTGTTTGTTAGTGCTCTATTAGCAAATGTACTATGTCTGCACTAGCGTATTTATAAATACCAGCATTGATAAGCGACTTTTGTTTAACGCTGTAACGAAACAATTTTTATTTATATTCTTATGGGAAAAGCTCGGTAACCACTACCGAAGCGTGAGTATATTTACATCTTCGTTTACAGAGAATTAGTAAGCATAAGCAATTATAAATACGATTATACTTTTATTAATAAAAAACGATATCTTACTTTTCGAATTCGTGTGTGCATGTGAGGTCGTTACATTGGTAGCAACGGACCTACTTTCCATCGCCCTATTTGCGTTAGTCGCATTGCTATTTTTACGTTCGTCGTACTGTCATACTGCGTTAGTCGCACTGCTATATTGCGTTAGTCGCACCGTTACATTGCGTTAGTCGCACCGTCATTGCGTTAGTCGTACCGTTACATTGCGTTAGTCGCACCGTCACTGCGTTAGTCGTACCGTTACATTGCGTTAGTCGCACCGTCATTGCGTTAGTCGCTTAGCAATAATATTCCAGTTCCAGTCGTCCAAGATTCTTGAATTCACCATCTACGTAACATCAGATTATTACATCATGAATCCCGCTCGATCACCACTCACCCACACCGAGAAGTTCACCGGTGATTCCTCGATTCCAGTGGATCATTGGTGTAACATGGTTGATGATGCATGGACGCTAGGAGAATGGACCGATGCTCAGAAATTGGTGATAGCAGCTCAACAACTATCTGGTGCCGCTGCTGTCTGGTACCAATCAATACGAGGAGGAGCCACACCGTACACCACATGGCAAGAAATGAGAAACGGTATTATGGACCGTTTCAACGGTAACAAATCCGCCGATATCGCGCGCTTAGAGTTGACCAGACTACGCTGGACAGAAGATCAAGACATCGAAGAACATATCACCCAATTTACCGCGCTACGCAGTAAAATTTCAGATGCAGGCGATATGGAGCTTGTAACATCGTTCCGTCTCACCTTGCCACCCGAGTACTTAGCTGATTCATTCCGGAACAATGTTCACAATATTAACGAGGCTTTCACGGTAACAAGAGCTTTTTATTATTCAAGGAAGCATGGATTACAACAATTAGCGCGAGCCCAACCTAAACCACAAAACGGACCGGTACCTATGGACTTGGACGTGTTAGCGCAAGCTTTAAACAGCCTAGGAATCCGCAACAATCGTAACAACAACAACAACAACGCCATACGATGCTATGAGTGTAATGGACGCGGTCACATAGCTCGGAATTGTCGCAACCGCAACAATAATAACCGTAACTTCAACAACAACCGCAATTACAACAACAATCGTAACTTCAACAACAATCAACAACAAGCCAATAACATACAACACCCACCGAACGCGGACGACAACCAGGGAAACGACGACCGTCAGTAATCGAATGCGGCGTTATTACTGACGGCCAGGTCGCCGCTACTACTCCAACACCCAAGATCCCACCTGGATTCGAGCTGTTCTCGCTCATCCAAGGAAACACTAGTTCCGGATTGCTCACGGTAACACCTATCATTAACGGTGTTACTGCCCATGTACTTATCGATTCAGGCGCATCTGCAAATTTCATGGACACAGAATTTGCTGGAAAAGCACAAGTACATGTGAATACAACAGCCAAGCGATCAAACGTAAAATTGGGTAATGGTGCGGAATGTAGCGTATCTGGTGTTGCAAATAAAGTGCCTACAGTCTACAATCATTTTGAAGAAAGTGTTGACTTCACTATAATGAAATTGGGCAATTATGACGCAATACTAGGTATGCCATGGTTACGAAGACACGAGGCACAAATAGATTGGAGTTCTGGCATCATTGAATCAATGGCCAATTCCACGGTTGAGCAATCAAATCATCGCAGCGTTGAATCCACTTTGATGACATTAGCAGAGGTTAAGAAGTTAAAAGATGATGATATATTTTTATTAGCAATGGTACAAGAAACAAAAGAGGCAAAAGAAAATAATAATCCATTGCACGGGCGCTATGCTCGATTATTGAGTGAGTTTGCAGATGTGGGACCTGACGAGTTACCGCCGGGATTACCGCCTAAGCGCGATATTGATATACGTATCAATCTAATCCCACATCAGCAGCCACCATTCAGGCCCACCTATCATTTAGCAAAGAAAGAATTAGATGAGTTAAAAAGACAATTAGATGATTTGTTAGAAAAAGGCTTTATTAGGCCAAGTACATCACCATTTGGTGCACCTGTACTGTTTGTTAAAAAGAAAGGGGGTGATTTGCGAATGTGTGTGGATTATCGAATGCTAAATGCGCAAACGATACGTGATCGTTATGCGTTACCGTTGATCGACGAATTGTTTGATCAACTACATGGGGCTAAGGTGTTCTCAAAGATCGACTTGAGAAGTGGATATCATCAAATTAGAGTACATGAGGATGATATTCACAAGACAGCGTTTAGAACACGCTATGGGCATTACGAGTGGACAGTAATGGGATTCGGTCTAACTAACGCGCCCTCTGTATTTATGCGTTTAATGCAAAACGTGTTTCACAAATTGTTAGACAAATGTGTAGTGATATTCCTAGATGATATACTTGTATTTAGTAAAAATCATGCGGAACATGAATTGCATTTGAGACAGGTATTAGAACTGTTACGGGAACATAAGCTTTATGCGAAACTGAGCAAGTGTGAGTTCGGTAAAGAGGAGGTGGAATTCTTGGGACATAATATTGGTTGCGAGGGTATAAAACCACTACATGATAAGGTAACGGCCATTACTAATTGGCCAATACCCAGTAATTTAAAAGAATTACGATCATTCTTGGGATTAACCGGTTATTATAGACGGTTTATTCGTGGGTATGCTGATATTGCACGACATCTAAGTCAATTGACTAAGAAGGATGTACCGTTTACATGGGGGGAAGCACAACAATTAGCGTTCGATACATTGCGTAAAGCTATAGTCACTGCACCTGTCTTAGCGATACCTGATGTTACCGTACCATTCATTGTCACTACCGATGCATCTGATTACGCAATCGGTGCTGTATTATCACAAGAGATAGATGACATCGAACACCCTATTGCTTTCATGTCGCGTACACTACAAACTGCCGAGAAGAAATACGCTGCGTATGACAAGGAAATGTTAGCAGCACTTACAGCGGTGCGTCTATGGCGCCCTTACCTCAGCTATGGCCGTTTTGTTCTCTATACAGACCATGAGCCACTCACACACCTACTTAAACAACAAAATGTACTATTAGCGCGACAATCACGTTGGCTTACACTCCTGCGCGGGTATGATATCGATATCGTTTACAAACCTGGCCGTACTAACGTCGTAGCGGACGCGTTGTCTCGTCGTATGGCCGACATCTGCAACACGTTATACTCAGTCGATCTCACCACCTTCCAGCAACGAATCCTAACAGGTTACGATCATGACGATTACTTTACGGGTGTAAAGTCTGTTTTGTTGGGAGGGAAGAAAATTAGTAATAAGACAACGCGAAAGATATTACGACATTTCAGGTGTGACGATTATGGGCTAATTTATGAAATGAAAGGAATAGAACCAAGGCTATGCATCCCCAAGTACGATGATCTTTATTTAGATATATTCAACGACCATCACGATGCACCACTAGCTGCACATTTCGGTGAAGAAAAGACAATAGCGGCAATCAAACGCAAATACTATTGGCCCGGTCTATCAAGCATGGTTAAACGATATATCAAATCTTGTGAGATATGTCAACGCACGAAACACTCGCAGCAGTTACCTGGTGGTCTTCTACAACCTTTACCAATACCAGAAGGAAGATGGCGCGACATTTCCATGGATTTCATAGTACAATTACCGCGTACTAAGGCAGGTTATGACGCTATCTTCGTCGTCGTAGATCGTTTCACGAAACGAGCCCACTTCATACCTATGAAGACGACGGCGACTGCAGTTGACGTTGCGCAGCTGTTTGTCAACAACATCATGCGTTTACATGGTATGCCCGTTCGATTGTGTGCGACCGCGATGCGAAATTCACAAGCAAATTCTGGCAGGAATTACACAAGATACTCGACGTTCGCATACTTATGTCTACAGCCTTCCACCCCGAGACAGACGGCCAGACGGAACGCACCAATCGCACATTGGAACAACTTCTGCGTACATGTGTTAACCATCAACAAAATGATTGGGATCAGCACTTGGCACTTGTTGAATTCGCTTACAACAACGCTAAACAATCATCGACCGGTTACTCGCCCTTTTACACCGATTTAGGCCATCATCCCTACATGCCTGACGACCTAGCTCGACGTCACGATTTCAACAAAGACACTAACATAGAAAGCACAGCAACCTTTTTACAGAAGTTGAACGATATTTATTTAACGACACGGGATGCGCTGGAAACGGCACAAGAACGACAAAAGCAACATGCAGATCAAAAGCGACGAGAAGTGGAATTCGAGGTTGGTACACAAGTTCTACTATCAACTAAGAACTTGACACCGGAAGTAAGTCGTGATCGACCTAAGCGTAAGTTGTCGCATCAATTTACAGGCCCTTACAAAATCATCGAGCGTGTATCGACGGTAGCGTACAAATTGCAATTACCAGATAGCATGAGAATACATAATGTATTCCACGTTAGTTTATTAAAACCGTACGAAAACAATCCCGTCGAATTCGCTAACCGATATCCGCCTCCCCCTCCACCAATTATTATTAATAACGAAGAAGAATACGAAGTTGAAGCAATCGTCGGTAAACGTACAAGACGCGGTAAGACACAATACTTAGTCAAATGGAAAGGATACGCAGACCACGAGATGACATGGCAATCCACGGACGATCTAGCAAATGCTAAAGAGCTAGTTCAAGCTTTTAATGATAATGCCGAGTCGGCATCAATCTAAGGAGGGAGGTGTAACGAAACAATTTTTATTTATATTCTTATGGGAAAAGCTCGGTAACCACTACCGAAGCGTGAGTATATTTACATCTTCGTTTACAGAGAATTAGTAAGCATAAGCAATTATAAATACGATTATACTTTTATTAATAAAAAACGATATCTTACTTTTCGAATTCGTGTGTGCATGTGAGGTCGTTACAAACGCGATATTAACGCTAGAATGAAGCAAAAATGAGTGTCTAGATGTGATCAATTCGATTGTGTATCTACTGTTCAATATCCATATGATTGACATGGCACAATTGTAGCCTGTTTGATGTTCATTAGGACAAAGGCGACATTCATGCATGGCAGCATCATTCAGAAGCAATTATTGGATATGCGATGATATCGATTTGTCTATTCTGCAGGACATTGTTGTATTACGCCTATTCCACCTATAAATAAACAATGCTAATCGATTCATCTTACCATCATCATCAAGCGTATCCACTCTTTTTATTCTATTCTATACTCATTACTCCATTTCGTTTGTTTGTTTGTTTGTTTCTCTTGCTCTTCCATAAGGACAATATCAACATGGAATCATCTGCTGATAATAACAATAACAATAATGGCCAGCCTATAGTCAATGCTACAACATCCGTATCATCAAATTCCCCTGGTATTTCTATGATCATCATCACCATCGATACTAGTCAACATACTAATCGTAATGCTACTATCTAATGGTCTTTCTAATGACAATCAATAGATGGTAAGTCTATATCGTATGACATTGATTGCGATACTGATGATGATGCCACATACAATGTGTCAATCATAGCTGGTGAGTTAAACAACGAGTGAGGATGACATCTATCGTGTTGACTGGAATGTAAATCAAAATCATATGTCACTATTATAGAAGCAGACGTAAGTTAATATTCTGTCTAAATAAACATACAATGTACTGATTGCAATACTTGTGTGATAGGAGGTGAGTTGTGAATCACGATGATCATATAGCATACGCTCATTGGAATGTGACAATCGATTCCCGTATGATTATCGTGCATAGGGATCTGTAAGCTACTAGTATCATTGTAATGAGCCATTTGATTCACGTATGATTGCATGTATTAGTGGGTAAGCGAGCACTCGTTGGAATGTGGCATTCGATTCACCGATGATGACGTGTAATAGATTGTAAGTGGGCGGTATTCTGATTGCAGTATACGTCATGCTAATTGCAATGGCACAATTGCCTCACTTGTCATTCCACTCACACACACGCACACACACACACACACATGACAGCATGTAGGTGATCATTTCGATCATAGCATACGATGTGCTCATTACAAGTTGACATGTCATGATACATGTACGATGACCTGTAACAGGATGTAAGTTGCTAGTCTAGCATTACCGTATAATGCACTAACAACAATAACAACAATCATCATCATTCTCTTCGCATATGATTGCACTAGTATGTAAGTGGGCATTTCCATACTAATGCATAAAGTGTTAATAGCAATGCATCACACACACTCATACATACATAATAGATTGTAAGAAGTTAGCATTCCAGTCTTACTAGTCGATGTACTCATTACCTTATGGCATATGATTCACATATGATTACGAGTAATAGGTTGTAAGTGATCATCGTTGCAATGTGTGATCAGTTAATTACAAATTGATTGACAATTCACGTATGCATCCATGTAACAGAGGGTAACTAGACATTCCTATCGTGATATGCGATGTGTTAATCGAAATGAGGAACATGGATCATGATGGATGATTACACGACATAGATTGTAGGTTGACATTCCAGTGTCAGTATACAGCATACTAATCATAGTATTTATTATTATTACGAATAATAGGAGGCAAGTCATTATGATGACTATAGAATACGATATGCTGATTGTAGCATGATACATGATTGACTTGTAACAATACATGCAGAAGAAAGTAAGTTAGCACTCCAATAATAATCACAATAATCATAATGAACATACAATTCATATACATTTGTGTGTATGTTGATCACACGACATAGACGGTAAGTTAACACGTGGACTACAATCCCAAAATATAGCTCACCTATGCCTATGGAATACAATAGGCCGTAAGTTATTATTTCGATTGAAGCATACAAGACATTAATTGGAGTATGGAATACAATCAATCCACGTACTATCTCGTACGATAGAAGGTAAGCCAACATTATAATGACAATAGACAGTGCACTAATTGTAATGTGGCACATGATTTGTATACGATTATGCACAGCGAAGAGTAAGCTAGTGTATGCTGATAATAAGCGATGCATTAATTGTAGTGTGGCGTATAATCCCTATGCATTTATGAATGATAGCCTGTAAGCAAGCATTCTAATGACAATCGGACTATGTACTAATTGGAATACGACATGCTATCTACATGAAATTATGTACAGCAAATGGTAAACAAGTATTATAATGACAATGGGCGATGTGCTAATTAGAACGCGGTATACAATTTCCGCATGATTATGAATGATAGCCTGTAAGCAATCGTATCAAATTTCACATGCAATGAGCTTACTCTAAATTGACAAAAAAAAATCATGTACGATTATGCTTGGCAGCCGGTAAGTTGCTATATGGACGGTAGCACGTGAACTCGTTAGAATTTAACATATGACTTCTGATTATGGACGGCAGTTAGTAAGTTAGCACGTCGATAACAACATACGATAGTTCAATTATGATTAACAAATGTCTGCTTATACTTACGCATGGCAGGAGGTAAGCTAGCATGTTGATTGTGAATTTAATGGATTAACCGTATTATGTTACCCGATCTCCATACGATTTTACGTGGCAGCAAGTAAGTCAATGTACGATTGCAGCATACGATGTACTAATATGATTATGCATGACAGTTTGTAAGCCATTATGATGATTACAAAATACGATGAATTAATATACAGAATCCGCGTATGATTATGCATAACAGCTAGTAAGTTAGCGTGATAATTGCAGAATACTATGAGTTAACATACAATCCACATATGCTTCTATTTGGCAGCGAGTAAGTTAGCAAATCAATTTCATCCTACGATAGTTCAACTGTAATTAACGTATGATTCACTAATAATTACGCATGGCAGGAGGTAAGGCTGAGTATTGATCATGACGTGTAATGAACTAATAGTATGGTTATACACGATTTCTACACGATTATACGGAACAGGGAGTAAGCTAACATACGATTTTAGTATACGATAAAGTACTAACATGATTATGCCTTGTAGGTTGTAAGTTAGCATGAGGATTACAGACTGCAATCAACTCATTAGAATGCGCTTTACAATTCCATAGATTACTGAACGGGGGAAAGTAAGTCAATAGACAGGATTTAATATGTGCTGGGCTAATCGTAATGCTACGACTTTTGTATGATTACGGATGATAGACTGTAAGCTAGCATTACCGTTACAACGTGCGATATGTTAATCGTAATGCGACATACAACTCATCTATGATTATGCGTGATAGGAAGTAAGCAGGCACTCTTATACCGGTATATGACATGCTAATGGCAATGTATGGCATACGATCCATGCATGGTCATGTATGATAGAAGAAGGTAGGCTAGAATTCTAGTAGCACGTATTCTCCACTAATTGCAATACGGGATACGATCCATGTCTATATGATTGCGTATGATAGCAAGTAAGTTGACGCATTGTTGCCGTGTATGTCGTGCTAACAACAACATCACCATGCCATATGATTGACGTATAACTATTGAACAGAAGGTAAACTAGTATTTCGATCAGAATAGACGATGTGCTCATTGTAATGCAAACACGATTCATGTGCACTTCTATACGATAGGATGTAAGTCGATAGTGCTGTTGCATTCTATGGTGCACTAATCATGAGACAACATACGACTCACATTTGATTACGTAGAATAAAGGGCAAGTGGAGCATTTCAATGGCAATTTGCAATACGCTAATTACATTGCGACATTCAATTCACATATGATTGTGAATGACAGGAGGCAAGTTGGCATTTCTAATGACAATCTATGGCGTGCTAATTGCAATGTACGCCATATGGATCGTGTATACTCACGTATAACAGCATGTGAGTGAGCACTTTTACTTGCAATAGGTGACATGCTAATGACGATATGTGGCATACGATTCACGTATTACCGGATAAACAGAAGGCAAGCCAGTGATTCGATCGTGATATGTCATATGCTAATGGCAATACGACATGCAATCCATGCATAATCACATACAACAGGAGGCAAGTCAATGGATTGATGACAAGCTATGCTATGCTAAATGCAATACGACTGGACTAATATACGATAATGGGCAATAGAAAGTAAGCTATCATCTCGACTACGATGGATGATTCATTGATTGCAACATGTAACATGGCTCACTCACAATGGCACAACACAGGATGTAAGTCAAAAGAAGGCATAGCCATGATGCATGATGATGGACGACTAATCGATGTGCGATATGCAATTCGATACAATCATATCGAATAGCAAGTAAGCTAGTATTCCCGATGACAGTGTATGATCACTCAACCATAATGTGCTACTCGATCCATGTGGATTGTAAATAATAATAATAATAGGAAGTAAGTGGGCATGTCAATCAGTGTATACGCATTACTCATTGCAATGTGGCATGTTCTCCACGTATGTTGGCATACATCAGATTGTAAGCTATCTTTCCGATTACCATAGACTATACACTGATTACAATCAATATAAATACGATATGCGTATGATTGTATGATAGCTTGTAAGTGGGCAGTACGACGATAACAAATGCCGCATTAATTGTAATGGAATACACGTTAATTGTTAGACATCTTGAGGAATGGTAAGGCAATAATCCACAATGATTATACTCATACTAATCCATTATGATTACAGAACAAGACAAGGACAGCATCAAGTAGATATTATAGGTATTCAAGTCAAGAATGGATTGGTGCAAGACCCTTTAGTGTCCATGCCATTCAAGTCATTATTCCTTGGACCAACAACATACATATCTACAAGATCATCATTCAATCATTCATTGAATAAATATGTCAATCTGCTTATTGAGTCAATTTAAATATTTTATTAACATTTATTAATAACAATGATTAAACGGAACATGTCCTGTGTATACAAGTGTTAAATAGTGATGCTGGCACAATGTAGTAAAGAGCAGAGCAGAAGGAGTGTAGCAGGTAGAGTCAGCGAGGAATCCAAGAGCAGAGAGAAGTGAACGAATAGAGAGAGAAAGGTATAACTATTAGAATAGACACGTTAACACTTGTAATAAGAAAGTAATCATAATGTTGCTGTCAAGTAGAACCATGTCAATAACACTCGCCGATTATTTATGGCATGGGCAATGAAACTAGAGCATTGCAAGTACATTTATTCGATGTATTTTGCAATGGGGAGCATGATAGTATGTATTATCTCACGCAACTGCCGGAATGTTGGCCATGATCTTTTAAGCATAGAGAATAAACATTTTATTAACACAATGTTCCGCTTGATTAATCGCGATTTAGTTCATTCAGAATACGAAGAATGTTGAGGAACAAATTGATAAAGTCGAGGTACAAATCGACAGCTGCCACGATGTACTCGTCACACGACAGATGCTTCATAATTTGTTGCGTGTCGTAGATGATGTAGCCCGAGAACACGAGGACCGAGAATATAGCAATGCCCAGATCGAGCCATCTTGAGAATGGCAAAAAGATCTGAACAATGCTTGCAATGACAATTCCCCATATGCTTGCGTAGAGGAATGGTCCTATTCCGGAAAAGTCATACTTTGTCTGCATAGTGAAAGCCGTCAAACCGATAAAAACGCCCAGAGAGATAAGTAATGCCTGCAGGACGATGGCCGCGTCGTAAAAGCTCACTATAATGATGATATAAATAGGCACGATTAGAATTGTATGCCATTTCAGTGTTGATCTACTTACCGATAGTGCCAATGGTGTAGCTTTCCATTACGGTGAACAAGCCAAGTAGATACATGTTCTTTGGATGCGATTCACGATAGTACAGTAGCGCCAATAGAACGACAAATGTACCGAGGGAGCTGCCAAGCAATACCCACGGGCTGTTCTGTACCCAAGTCTTTACGGTTTCGTTGAACATGCATAGCGCACTTATGGCCGTGGTGCCCAATAATTGCATGGTCAATATACCGTAGACTTTACGTACAAATGCTGTATTGTCATATATCAATGGAGTTCATTAGTTCGCAACAAGTGTTATAGGCGTTATAAAGGCGGGCACTACTTACCTTGACGTATTTCCACGTCAGATTCGGCTACATTGACGCCATACTTGAAGTCGTCGGGTAAATGACGGTCAGTATTTTGATACGAACCGGAGGATTCGTTGACCGGTTGAATATCCTCACTGGTTATGGAGTCATAGGCAGGTGGCGGTACCTGCTGAATACTGTGATAATTGGTTGACATATTGATAACGAAAAAGGCCGAATATCTCTTAGTGGATAATGCTGGTGAAAGCAACAAAGGAGGGAAAGAAAAACTGTGTACATGTAGTCATTGAAGATCTACGAAAGGTGAGACATTTTATTACAGTGCAAGGAGTGAGTATTGAAATTACGTTTCCACTGATCATTGGGCTAATTGGATGGAAAAACAATGTAGTATACAGCAACACTTTGATTCGCAATTAATATTAATGATCGCTTAGATTAGTTGTAATAAAGAAATAGACATTAGTTATGCGTGTAATGGTCAGAATACGACATATTTATTTAATATATGATTGTATGATCTTGTAAATGCATTTGTTGTTGTATCAAGGAATAATGACTTGAATACCTATAATATCTACTTGATGGTGTCCTCGTCTTGCTTGCTTAGTTTTAGTTAGGCCAAGGAACTGTAAGATCGATATCACCAAGTTGGGTGTGGTCAATGACGCCGTTGGCAGCTGTCTGCTCAAAAGGAATGCCAGCAACATTGCCAGTGGCGCTGGTTAGAGGATCATGCTCTTGAGGGGCACGACGATCCAGGACGGGACTAGCATCAACAGCGACCAGACTGGCGACAGCGATAACGGCGACGGCAATAGCGAGAACGGCAGAGAACTTCATGTTGATATTAGTCTAGTGGAATCGATAGGCAGATAAGTTGACTAGAACGAGAGTAGAAAATAGAGAGAGTATTAAACTGGAGCACGTAACGCGGATACTGATGGCGTTGAGCATTGTTGCCTATATTCACCACAATCGTAAACGATAATTGGTTTGTGTGACATCGTAAACCAGTTTGCTACATCAGAATAGAAAGAGATAGCCCACCAGAGAGAGAGAGAGAGAATGCTGACAACATCCAAGCCTCTCCCAACTACACCTCCACCTCGCAAAAAACATATATCTCTATCGATATCTATAAAGATCTCTACTTGGTTATCTACGCTAGATGTACACATATTTACCTTTCATTATTGCTATACTAAATTTTAGAGAACCACTACTATTGTCAAAAAAGAAAACAAGTTGACGCTTGATAAAGGGAGTCAATGCCACAATCAGTAGAGTAAGCATGTACAAGGACTTTATGACTTACTATTAAGCGATATGCAAGTGGAATTATAATATCTATTATCTCGCAAGCATTTCCAATTACACGACCTTTCAATTGTTTAGCAACCAATTCCTATATCACTATCAATATCGCTACTAGTCCGCAACAATGCCTATAGATCACTTTAGCAGCTCAGAAACGCTGGCATGGAAGCAAGACGCGGAAAAGCTATGGGGAATCCCACTTCATCCGCTGGGCGAGGTGAATTTTCTCGATTACTTTGCAGGATTATCCGGAAGCATGCTAGATCAACGTGCTCGGCTATTTTGCATTCAAGAGTCGCTTGTGGTCAGCATAATTATGTGCCATGTATTCGCGTATAATTCGATCATCTCTAGTAAAATGGTCATATCCCGCCCGGAAGTCATGCCATCGTGGTGTTGTTTCATTTCATCCATTACTGGCCTCATCGTTTCGGTGATGGCCATCATGTCCGACATGGGTGTACTCATTAATTGTAGGATAATCATATGGGCTATCGGATGTGGCACGACCATCGCTTCGCTGTGTAATAGCACGATCTTTGCTCAAAAAGCGTATATAGTACTTGACAAACAGCGCTGAATAATCTATATCAGTATTCCGCTTATGCTAATACAATTGTCATTTCCAGCGGTGCTAATGCTCTACACGTTTTCCAAGGTAGATCAAGAGCTTGGCTGCGTATTCTACTATCCATACGGATTCATATGGTGTTGGACGGGAATCAACGCGCCACTCAACACGTTCTTCTCGGTGCTCTTCTGTTCTACCGCCTACAAGGAGTATCGCAAATATGGTTCGGATACGTGGAAGCAACTAGCGCAGGATGGTATTCAGACCATTACACTAGCCTTATTGTGCAATATTATCTTTACGATACTTGTCGCATTGCAACTGGAGATTATTAGCCCGGATTATTATTATCCTATGGACTGGTAAGTGCCAATATTATTATTAGACGATATTAGCAATGCGTACTAATAATAACAATAATGATTTTACAGGATGATCGTCAACACCATACTAGTTAGACATTGTCGTAATATGAGAAATAAGCGTAAGAAACAAAGTTCCAACTATATTAGCATCAAAGTGGGACTAGCTATCAAGAAGACATCCGAATTATTTATACATAAATGATATTGCTTAGCAACAAATTGCATTCTTTTATTTTTCTGTGCTCATACTCATACATATATTAGCTATACAATGCAATTCTTGTCACTTACTAGATTAAACAACAATCACACTAATGTTAGATGCGTAATATTCTTTTGCACATTAAATTACACATGCCATGCTCATTATTTGCGAATTGAGATCAAACTGTAGACTAATAGTGTTTGTTTACAAGTTTATAAGAATTACTAATGATCATTTTGCAATATCAGCAACAAATAAGACAAAAAAAAACTAGCTGGCTACTGGATTTACCCCTACGGTTCGGGCAAAAGAATATTACAGGCGTGCATCTTATCAGCCATGAATGACTTTAGGGTATCCATAACTTTTACATGATTTGTACCAGGTATATCAATGGAAACGTTATTAAAATCATCACGTAAGAGCTAGCAGTAAGCATTAGATTAGCTGATAGTACTCATATCAACACTATTATTCCAACTTACTTTGCGTCCCACTGCCAATCTGGAGTAGTACTTGAGGTGAGCGGTGCAAACGATGTACATTGGTACATTTCTAACGGGAATACCCTCCATTTGCATATTAGTAAGGCTCTTGTAGCTACCATAGCCGATAGCCCAGATGTCCCCGGAGGACCACCATTTTTGAATGAGCATCGTAGAGTCGTGGGATCCCAGGACCTTTCCTATAGGCATAATATTTTGCATACGCTCAACCACATTATATCCCGGGGGTAATGATGGTGCTTTCTGACTGGCCAGACGGTCAAGTATTTCTTTGCGTGACAAATCTTTTATAGACTCGCTGGTGAGTGTCGATCCAACCATTTCAATACTATCAAACACGGATAGTACAAACAAGTAGGTGAGTATCGTTAAGAGTAGATTCTGGAGATGCATAATGATGAATCGAGAATAATCGTAAGCGTAAAGCAAGAAATGAAAACCAGAAAGAAGGAGAAAGAAAGAAAGAAAGAAAGAAAGAAAAGAACACGACTAGAGAAGAATGCGCTAAAAATTATTGATGGATATTTGATGTTGTCGTCGATTCCACTTTATGTATCGGCGTTTAAATAGTAACTGTTCGATCTCTGTTTATGGTAAAGAATACATTCGATTCTAGACTGGCTGATAATCAATCCATCAACATCAGAGGCATGTTACTGCATTCTAATATAGAACTAGATTTATTTAGAGCATTGCACATGTTGGCAACATCAAATTGGGAAAGAAGACCTAACGGCTCAAGGATATTTGTGTAGAATTCACGTTACTTCTTGATCACGCACATCACCTGGCAGCACACTCGCGTGTTGTTTAGTGTCTCCGTGTTACCATCGCGCGTGTGTGTTACTCACGACGAATAAATATTCCAGAAAAAGCGCGACCATTAGGATGATAACGACATTTTAGCGTATTCTTGCGGTGTTTTCGTTACTAGTGCCAGGGCATGTACACCATCTTGCATGGCCAACTCATCGTCTAGTAATTTGTAGATTGTTCGATGTCGTTGCATTAGCGTCTAGAGAAGGAGTAATGTACACATAATAAATGATATTAGTATCTAATTTACTTGATTACAGTAAAAGGAAATAGAAGAATGATAGAACGGACAGTGTTGTCTATCCACGACTATTGTCGCCTTAGTTCCAGTGTTGCCGCCTTACCTGACCCTCAAATGAAGTTGATACGATTGTCATACTAAATGGCGCCTCGCAATGTGAGACGACCGAAATTTAACATAAATGTATAGTAAGCACGTTGCCTAACTTACCGGAAATGTGTCTCAGTACTAGTGACACCTTGCATAGGAGCGTGGTGTCGATGGAGATGCGACTCATTCTTTACTTCCAAACTGGTTGGATTCAACAGCTTCCGAATCTATAAACGGTGTAGTATATAAGTACAACTAGCGACAAGTACTACAGGTGTACAACTACTGCTGTTACTGCTACACACCTTCTCCTCCATACTTTGTTGAAGGGGACCTGGAGTGGACATGACGTTATTACGCGTGGAAAATAGAGCAATACGAGAAACAGAGAAATGACCGCGAGTGACTGCAAGTGTTGTCGGCGACAAAGCGGTACTCGTACGATTCCACAAAGAACCAGAGACTAGACGACGAAACATGAAGAATATTAGAATGAGACAAATAAAACGGAAAAAATGCTGTTGTTTGCATAAAAATACTGCCGAATAAAATGCCAGTTTGTAGAGTAAATCACGTGAGATTTGATTAGTAAAAGAGGAAGATGAGAGGGATGACGTGTCTTCTACTGATACTGCTAAGACAACACAGGCTTAGACATTCATTAATTGACGCGAGACTGTATCTGTTTATTTGTTTGCTTGCTTGTTTGTTTCTGTCTAAGACTGATATCTAACATTCCTTATTGCTATCGACTAATTAGCTGAATTGATGCTAAAGAATACCTCGTCATTCACCATGCAAGCTATTATTCTATCTGAACCGGTAAACACTGGTACTGACGAACCAGTAAAGCGCTATCCTATCAAGCATGTCACGGTGCCACTCCCCATACCAAAACCAGGTCAAGCACTCGTTAAACTAGCGGCGGCAGCACTCAACCATCGGTATGTATTTAGTGCTAATATCACCGTTGAACCATTGTTCTCGCTAATACATCAATGCACTACTCTCTAGCGATGAATGGATTCGTCGTGGTCTCTATCCGGGCATCAAGGTAAACTAGCTCTACTCAACATAGGTGTATACGCACATACATTGCTAACAATGACTAGTTCAATTCTATCCTTGGAGCTGATGGCGTAGGTTATGTGGTGCCACCACAAACAACTGACGCGCAAGTTGATCCTTGTGTGCTCGAGAATCCACGCTATAAGGAACTCTTATCGAAACGTGTCGTTATTCAGCCCGGTGTAGGATGGGACAAGGATCCACGTCGACCTGAAGGTGCATTCTCCATTCTAGGTCTACTACCGAATCCAGGTAGGTTGCAATAGCTATTGTATTGATGCTATTATACATGTACTAATGCAATCTACCTCTGATGGATAGGAACATTCGCCGAGTATATCGCTGTTCCCGTCGAGGACATATATCCTGCACCAGAACATTTGAATGATGCGGAGGCAGCAGCATTGCCTTTGGCTCATTTGACCGCTTACCGGTAAGTTTGTCCGAAAGCATTCACTAATAAGAATGATTAATTATAATACAATATGATGAGCAGTGCCATTGTCACCAAGGGACAAGTCAAACCAGGCGATCGTGTACTCATTACAGGCATTGGTAATTTACTGTTTGTAACGATGTAAACACTAGCTTATTATTAATCTATCTTTTATTGTATAACTAGGTGGTGGTGTAGCATTGGCTGCATTAAGAATGTGTATAGCACTTGGTGCTGAATGTTACGTCACGAGTTCATCACCAGAGAAGATCCAACGAGCCATGGAGATAGGTGCCAAGTGTGGTGTAAACTATAAAGACGGTGCGTATTCAACAATATACAAATGGTATTACTAACAACAACAATAATGGAATGTAGAAGACTATCTGGCAAAGTTAAAGGACTGTATTTCCGGTCCAATCGACGCTATTATCGATGGTGCCGGTGGTGATGCAGGTCCACTATGTCGAATACTCAACACCGGTGCACGTATCGTCTGTTATGGCGGTACCGGGTCAGGCTTAATGTCGATCAACATGCTAGGCGTGATGAAGAACATCGAGCTACGCGGTTCCACGATGGGAAGTCGGCAAGAGTTTGGCGAAATGATCGAGTTTGTCGCTAAGCATCGAGTACCTGTAGATGTTGACGCGGTAATTGAAGGATTAGAGCATACAGACGCAGCATTTGATGCTCTACTGTAAGTAATAGTGATACTAGTGAATATCAAGTGTACATATCATACTAATTCATGAATATAGTTCAAGGGATCATTATGGCAAACTAGTCATTCGCATTTAAATCGCTATCATCATCATCATTGATAATCTCTTTCTTTCTATCTTTCTATCTTTCTCTCTATTGTTGTAAATAAAGTCATGACTTTGTTTTACTAATAAACGTGGTTTGCTTCAATTGTAGTAGTGGTTGTAATGATAGTAATGGTAGTGTGCAAGTTTGACTATAGTATTTAATCAAATAGAGGGATTTCACGTATGCCATCCTTGTCAACTACTTTACAGACAAAATCGCCTAGATTGACAATGAAACGACGACGCATCTCTTCCGCGCATAGACGTGCTAGAGCCTTCACCTCATCCAACGTCATGTCAGGCTTGTGATAACGATCTAATAGAGACATGCAATAGAAGGAGCCATAGCCATGACTAGCGAATGGACATTTGGCGAGTGTGGCCAAATAATCAATCCAGTAGAGACCGGCTTGTTCGCCTTCTGGTGCCTTTGGATCTACACCTGCCACTAGCAAATTGACTTGATAAGGAGACTACATATATATATATATAGGTGTTATCACTACTGCTGTTACCACTACTATAATAGTTATTCGTTAACTTACTCGACTACGAAGTGATTCAGCAAGACTGCCTCGAATAAAGTTGGCAGTACCACGTGTACTAAGGTCAACCTGATTGCGAATGCTATACAAACGAACATTGGCCTGGATATACTCAGAGAAACTGATAGTGTCGCCAGCTTCGCCCGAGAACACCATATGACAGTTGGATGACAGTTGGCGTGATTTATCTGCATCCGACTTCATCACCGTAATGGAACGTGATACCATTGGATCGGTAACAGTTAGGACAAAGTCCTTACCAACAATGCCTAAGAGGAATTCCATAATCTGACAATATCAAGTGGTAGCGGTTATATCGACTAGGAAGTAGGATGAGATGAGATGGATAAATTATAGGAGAAAAGCGATAGATTGCGGAAAGTAAACTGGTACAGCAAATAATGTGCTTACGTAGCATTTCAAATGAATAGACAAGTTCATGTCAACTTTAACTTGATAAAAAATAATAGGAAAAACGATGTTTTTTTCTTTTTTTTCTAGTTCGATATTGTAATACTGCTACTACTACTGTTGTTGTTGTTGTAGCTACAGTTTACTTTCTTTTTCCTACTACTACTACTACTGCTTAATCGTTTTTTTCTCTTCTTCTATTCTGTCATGTCTGATCGATTCTTTGCCAAGAAATCACGTAAACGTAGACAACCGAATCCTGCTATTGCCGAGGGTGATGAGCAGCAACCGGCAAAGCGAGGACTCACCAGTCTAGTGGGACGTAATGGAGGACGTCGTGCATCTAATAATGAGGAACGCTCGACGAATGTAGTGAATCCAGAGGCAGGAGTAACGCAATCCGGACGTCCCGGTGGTGCAGGCTATCTACGCCATCGTGGTATTAATAGAAAGGAGAAGCCGACTAAGCGTGCATCTGTCAACAAGAGTAGCGATAACGACTTGATATACGGTAATGCCAATGATGCCTCTGACAATGACATGGGCATTAACGCGGCAGATTCCGACTTGGAAATGAGCGAGTCGGATGGAGGACTAGATACTGATGAAGAGTTGGAGCAACGAGAGACAGCAGCAGAAAAACGATTAAGATTAGCGAAGCAGTATATTGATCGATTACGTACAGATACTGGTAAGTGAACATCTCTTTATATTTCTTTATATATACTAATATATATATACATGTAAATAGTTGAGGATGATGGTGAAGTAGATGCAGCTGATCTAGATCGTGATATTATTGCCGATCGACTTCGAGAAGATGCAGTAAGTGTACAACTATTTCTAGCAATACTAATGACAATACTCATGATATATATATATATATATAGTTAGAAACTATTGGTAAATTGTATAGAAAGGTTGCCGATCAAGTAAGTAATTACTATGATAATGATATCAATGAGCATGACTAACACTAGTTAGTTGGCACTGCCCATAGAAGAGAGTAGTATACAAGTGTATCGTGGACATCAATTATCTGTTACTTGTGTAGCTGCCTCATCAAATGGACAATATCTATATTCTGGTGCAAAAGATGGAACCATTATTAAATGTATGTCACTATAAGAGTAGTAGTGATAGTAATAGCAGTAATAGTAACTATATAACAATATAGGGGATTTGTCATCGAATAAGAAGGTCAAGATATTCCGTGCTGGTCGTAAAGGTACCAAGAACTTTTCTGGTCATACAGATCAAGTAATGGCGTTGGCTATTAGTAGTGATGATAAATATATGGTATGTGTATATAGACATGTATTTAATTAATCTAATCATTATGACAGGCAAGCGGTGGTCTTGATCGTGCCATTCATGTATGGTCAGTGATCGATGACAAATTGTTAACGACATTCCGTCATCATAAAGATGGCATATCCGGTTTAGCCTTTCGTAAAGGTGCTAACCAACTCTATTCGGCATCGCTTGATCGTTCAGTTAAAGTATGGAATATAGATCAACTATCCTATGTTGAAACACTGTAAGTGATTTACATATATATATGTGTGTGTATATATTCATAGTTAACAATGTAATACATCATTAGATTTGGACATCAAGACATCATTACAGGTATTGATACGCTGAGCAAGGAGCAATGTATTACTGTGGGTGGTCGTGACCGTACTCTACGTCTATGGAAGATACCCGATGAAACACAATTGGTATTCCGTGGCGGTGGTACCGGTGTAAAGAAGAGTGAGATTGTGACGGAAGAAGAGGGAAAGACACCGGATCTACCGGTGGAGGGATCCATGGATTGTGTGGCATTATTGAATGAGGAATACTCGGTGACAGGTGGTGATTCCGGTCTATTAGCCTTATGGCATATTGGACGTAAACGACCAGTGTACACACAACCGATGGCTCATGGCGTTGACGAGGAATCCGGATGTGATAGACCACGATGGATCACGGCAGTAGCCGCACTACCCTATACCGATCTATTTGCCAGTGGATCATGGGATGGTAGTGTGAGATTATGGCAACTCTCTGATGACAAACGAAGCTTCTCTCTATACACTAGCATTGCAATGGTAAGTTCTTAATGACAACACAAGTAATAATCATTTGACATATATTAACGAATGACATTGTAAATATAGCCAGGTTTCGTGAATGCATTACAATTTGTTGAGATACAAAATACGAAATTATCAGATACATTGCGTATACAACTGGTGGTGGGTCTAGGACAAGAACACAAAGATGGTCGATGGCTCAGATTATCCAAGGCGAGAAATGCGACACGTATCGTATCATTGACATGGAAGACCGGTGCGACAATACCTCAAATAGCAGCACTACGACATAGCAATAACAATCGAAAACAACAACAGCCATCACTACTAAAGACTAATGGCGTAGGCAGCGATAATGATGATGATGGAGGCGTAGACATTGCCGATTTGTAGTTTGTTTTATGGCCTATTTAACGTATAATAAATATGCATTTGCAAATCATGAATGGATTACAACTTTTATTATTATTATTAGTATAACATAGATAATACAATGAAGGAATAGAATAGAATAGGAATACTATCTATCGTTTGTCTATAATAATCGCTTCTGGTTCACTTGGATCTACCGTCATGGTGTAATACTGAAATGACATTTGTTGGGTTAATGGAGGAATGAAGAAAAGAAAGTAAAAGAATGCTGCGTAAGAGGCAATACGTGTCATCATAACAGTCATCGATATGAATAGAATGACATTAAGTATAAGCAATGATAATGCTTGCTAGAATACATACATAGAGATATATAGAATGAATATTAGAGTGATTCTATAGGGAAAGACTAGTAAGAAGCATTATGTATCCTATTCATTATTACTTACAGCCAATTTCATACCATATATCACAGGAATGGATTGCGGTAATGCAATGAGATACCAAATACATAGACAAGCATTGAATAATAGACCCAATAATAGAATGGCATGACATACCATACCGGCAATTGTCCAGTTATAAGCGAGTGTTGCATTGATTGGATAGGAAAGAATAAGTAATGCAGTAATAATGATGATAGTCAATTTTTGATATAATATTAACCATACAATGGATGCAATAAGTGCTTTACGTAATGATTCATACTTGATATGTCCCTCCATTGAGCGTATCCTATTGATACACACATATATATATATGTAAATGTATATGTAGATTAGTCATAGAGAACAGATGTCTAGTATTGATCATGTCTTTTGATGACTGCTTACCATCGTGCACCGTAGAATACAGGAATACTTAGTAGAGCACTCATGATGATTGGTTGTAATTGTAGCGTATTTCTACGTGGAGATATTAATACGGCAAACTCGCTACATTGTACTATAGAACGATTAGTTAATATACATATATATAGAGTATGATATATCAGCATCAACATCTTACGTAAAATGGTTCCTAAACAAAATAGATAACCACGTTCTCGTGTACGATATAAACGCCATAGATACAATAGACCAATAATACTGTATAATACTAGTCCTGCAATAAGTGCCTCTCGTGACAAGTTTATTAGATACATGTCAGATATCGTAATATTACGGTTATGCTCCATATAGTATCCCATTTTATAGTAGAATAGTTATCAATATTTATATGAAATAGAACAAGAATAGTGGTGAGCAATACTAATGAGTGTACCAATACAGAAATAAATAAACAAATAGAAGGTTATGCGGTGAGGTAAAGTGGAAAGAGATGAATAGATGTTGGATGATATATCGAGACTAATGGAAGGCAAACATTGCACATTAATAGATTCTCAATATTGTTATCCCATTAAAACCGGTTAACATAACAAGTATAGACACAAGCATGACCTTGAGAAGATGTTATCAGCGTTGAACATGTTTACCTGTCTACCTTGTTCTATTGTAGTAATACAACAAAGACATGTCCTGCACTGTTCATTTTACGAATAATAATAATAATAATAGCTTTTTATTACAAATAATGACACTTGATATTATATATTAAACATCTACTAGTTGTCTCGTTTGTTCCTCTAGTACTAATTGTACATTGGTGGATAGACCATTGACTAGTGAACCACGAATGACTAGTATACGATGTTGACTGAATTTCAATTCACGATAGATATTCCCGGTAAGTACAGGACTACATATAATCACTTGTTGTATCTGTCTCAATGATTCCGTATTCAATCTAAGCGGTGTCCGTTGACTTGTTCTCTTTGACACGATACCGATATAGACTACATTCTCTATGGCCATCACCCTTATTGCCCATAATAGACTGTCATTCTCGTTGTTGGCGTGTATACTACAAGCAATAGTGGCATCCACCTTGTAACTACTATTGATATTGCTATTGTTACTTGTTGATACAAATGTCCATTCGAGTGATTTATTCATTGATGGTGATGAATTCACTCGTGATGTAGATGGTTGCATCGATGGTGAGTATACTTGTAATCCAGATTCTACATAATGTCCTACTGATCTTACAACGACATCATCCATATTATTGATGACTACAATACGACAATTGAACTCTTCTTTAACTGTCGTATTAGATGGTGTTGAGCGTAGAGAAGGCGGTACAACATCACCTCCTAGTAAATAGGGTAGCATATCAGGTGGATATGAATCAGCAGTGGTGGGTGTAATAGTATCTGAATGACTTATATCAGTTGATATAATGCCTATTTGAATGAGAGAGTAGTATTAGTATATCTACACTATCTATTATCTGTATAGTATCTATTATTCACCTCGATTATCAGTAGTTGTCTGTATGGTAGTAGGTGTCGTGTTAGAGAGATTACAGAACATGTTCAATGCATCCTCTAATCGATTACTCGAGAATTCTAATGGATCTAGCATGGGTGGTTCATTTGGTATTAAGCCTGCTTCGTCTAATGGATTATCTGTGGTCATTTTTGACTGATCCACATTGAATGATTTGTTATGTAATGTCTCGATGTTATTATCTACTTGTCTTGTTGCAGCATTCATATACTTTATCGTATTCTCGTTACTACTACTATTACTATTATTATCATAGTGTAAGTATATGTGATGTATATAATAATAATCATTCATAATTACTTACTATATAGCGGTACTGTTATTGAATGAGTTACCATTAGTTGGATGATGTTGATGCTCATGGTCATGATTAATTGCTTGTAATGCATTTGTATTAGGCTGCATATTCTCCTCGTCATTGGCGTATAACTGAACACATATCGAATTATCATCATTGAGCATGGTTATTGAACCATTAACAACGAAGATGGAACGCTCAGCACTCGCTGCATCCTCCTCTATTGTAGTGTATATTCTGTTATTCATTGGTTGTGCCACCTCCATTTGTGGCCATAATTGATCCATATCATGTAAACTCTCACTATCGATGATCTTGACGGATGGACTGGTGGGCACCTGTTGCGAGACTCCCCTTCCATTCCGTCTTAGATTCCTAATAGTTCTACGTTGTTTGGCCAATGTTGGTGCAGCCGATAAAGCGTGCAAGGGTAGATTGGACGCTTTCCTTAATGCGACATGCAGTAGTGTGATACTGGAACCCTTTTGCGCTAATGATCGATGCGTGAGTGTAGCGCCTAAAAAGATACCCGGTGCACTTTGAAGCAACAATCGATGATGAATGATATCCTGACCGGCTAGACATAAGCGTCGTTGTATCAATTGACGAAAGAAACGTCCCTGTATTTGTCTGTCCTTGAGTCGTGGAATGGGCGGTTTCGTGAAGGTGAGCGCGTTAACGAAGAAGGTACGTTTCGGTCCTTTTAACCGCCATGCAATGATGATATGGGCATGTCCCGGGATAGGATTACCGAATTTATCGGCTATCTGTGCTAGGATGAATCCCTTCACTGAACCCTCTAGTGCATCCACCGCTTTCTTATCGTATCGCATACGTGCCATAATCGTGTCATCAGTGCCAACCGTAGTCTTTGGTCGTTCCAATACCTTTCCCGTGAATGAGTACATTTGAACATTGAGCAGGGTCAAATCTGGATGATTACTTTGGTGTGCAACGACCAACTCTTCACCTAATACAAATTGTTCATTAGATAAGGAGAATCCCATCTGTAGTCAGCATCACTACTTACCTGCTTCTTCTTCTGCCATTTGGCGTACTTGACTCAATATATCCTCGTTCTCACTGCCCTTGAAAAACAAGAAGATACGATTAGTAGACATGTATCAGTAATTTAAATAGATCACTAAATTACTTACTGAGATATTACCCGTAAAACATACAGTAGCCTCCAATTCCTTACGACTCGTATGTCGTCGTAGTGTTGTGGTAATTGTAAATTCCATTCCATTGGCTAGTTTACCTTCAGATTGTTTGGCAAACATACTCTTACGATGATCATTGACCGTAGTGAATAGATTATCCAATGCTAGCATGTTCGATCGATCACCGAGTGTGTTCTCCTCCATAATATGCGAGTAGAAGAATAGATCGTTACTTGTTTCCGAATTTTGACGCCATGCCACTACGAGTAATGGTGATCGCGCTATAGGTTGTGCCGCTTGTACTCTGAACAGTAGAATGCCTATTTGACGATTAGATCGTGGTGTAAATGTGAACGTGTGCAATCCACCACTGGCAATTACTCCAATCTCGTTATCTAGTCCATCTGTATTGTGTATATAGTCATTCTCGGTGGTGAGACATTGGAAATCAAGTAATTCCAACGATGGATGAGCATTCTCGATCGATATCTTTATACTGGGCAACACGTTTCTCTTTACTATAGTTGCAGCATTAGATACACGGTTAGAGAATAGATGCGACAAGCTTGGATGCAATCAACGTACCATTTGTAGATCTCCGAGAGAGTTGCGAGTTCTGACGTGATAGTTCAGTCTAATCATTAGAGTGAGCATGCAGGTTAGTGTACATGTATAGATAATGCGGTAACTACAAAAGCACACTTACCGATTTCTCAATAGATGCCACTACTACTAGTAAGGTGGGCAACCATGCCAGACTAAGATAAGTCGCCATGGTCACGGTTGTCCTCGTGGGCAAGGCTAGGGTCATATCCCGTTGAACACAATGACCACGCTCCAATCGACTAAGGGCAGTTATCAGGGATAATGCACTGATACCTTCGTGCGTGTGTGGATCCAAGGGTAATCGTGTGTTGAGTATTTCAACCGCATAGAATTGACGACTTGTACCCGCTGTTGTCCAAGTAATAACTAGATAGGTGTATGGGGTATCAGAATGCATATCTGAACTAATGTCGTCGTTCGTATCATCTGATATATTTCTAGTAATTGTATAAATGAGATAATAGATCGAAGTACGCAATGTCGTATCATAATAAGCAGCGAATGCCTTGGCCTGATTCAATCCTATCATTGTCGCACCTGGTTTCTCCTCGAATATCATGCTATCCGACAATAACTGAGGATGTTGTGTCATCTGATGCAGACACACTTGCGAGTGTAGATTCTCTAGAACCACCATGGTGGGTGGACGTATCTGCGCCGATAGATTGTCAAGCAGATGTTTCTCCAATACTTTAGCGGCACATTCTCCCGCTAGTAGACCAAATCTAATACATGGTGAATTAATAATAATTATCATCATCGTCATTGTCTTGTTATAACAAGTAGCAACTTACGGTAGAGTGGCTGGTGTATGCCAAAGTGCTGGTTCCCAGGTCAAATTACTTCGTAGGGTCGATACCACAACGGATAATTCGGATAGTGAGATGTCAATGGTGGCGGGTAGTATATTCGAACATCGAACTCGCAGTGCACATCCCACCGAGGTGTTGTCACTTAGCGTGAGGTAGCCCTGCCAGTAAGGATGTCCAATACCGCATCGATGAATCTCTATGGCGAGAAGAGCGGCAATATCATTGGCACTAGTACTCATGGTACGCTCTATATAAACGATATCGGCGAAGAACATCTTCCGTTTGCCATCGATGAATAGCCAGGCCATGGCGAAATAAATAATAGGATCCTCCTTTGCCGGTACATGTGCTACATGCTTCACCTCATAGAATAGCATACCCTGCGTGGGTACTTCACAATAGGCAACCGAGTTTTCCTGCTGGATAGACAGCGGAAGTGCAACGCCATTGACATTCCGTAGTTGCAAATTACAAATTTTAATTGACGAGTGAGCAATACTTAACGAAACACGACACGTCATGTTTAACTAGGAAGATGTGAGGCGTGTATATGCTAATGACGACTATACTATACTATACTATACTATAATAAATATAACAATGAGTATGACCATAAGAGAGAGAACAGAACAGAGGAGAGGAGTAGAGGAGAGAGGACAGAAGCGAGAAGAGCAGGTAGCAATAAATACATGAGAGAAAGCAACCGCTAGCAACAGTCCATGCATGCTAATACGATACTGATATGTGTGCATTTCTTTTTGGTAAATCGATATTTGCACTGTGTGCACATCACATCCTCTTGCACATGGTCGTATGGAAGCAGCGTGTAACCCGAACAACTTGTGATTTCTGAGACTGCGTCTACTTGCAATAAAAGATGGTATGCATAGAACGAACATGCTTCCCTTCATATTAACCGGTATGATAGACCAAACTACGTAATGCTCTTGTATGCATTTGGACAACTACGAATGGCATGTTTAGTGTGAATTAACTTCATGAACCCTTTCCTCACCATTATTCTGGTCATATGATATTGACTGCAGTTACTTCTTGGTTGCACGGCATCGTTTATTCGGTTTATGACGCGATAGATGATAGTCTGGACTATTATATCATATCCTTCGTGAACGAGTCATTCTCGTTGAGCGTTGATAACCATAGACATGGTTGGCATCTAGCTCGGATAAATACTAGTCGCGGTCTAATACGCATCATGCCATCACTATGATGTACGTCCATGTACGAGTGCAGGTAAATGAAGGCGAGACGATGAGATGTATATGCAGCTATTCAATACAATAGAATCTATCGATAAAGAAACAGGTATCATTCGAGAAGACAATAGCTAGCATCCATCTAGAAGATATATTCGAAATAAAGAGAGTGAATGTTTATCATTTCCATATTGAGATGTCTTCTTTTTTTATTCTTCGACCTATAATGCTAACAGGTATAGTAGATCCACAACAGTTCCTGGACATTCACCAAGGACAGTTGGAAGCTATCGGGTTTCCTAGAGAATTGTGGCGTCAGCTACACCGTAAACTCTTATTGAACCAACTTGCGCGAGATGAGCCAGAGTTTCAAGTGGAATCTGTCGTGTTACCAGTAGCTGAGAATTCGCTTTATTCCGGCATTGAGCACACAGTTCGCTATGTTGCTTCAACACCAATAGAACCAAAAAGCAATGTATTTATTGTAGGTTAATGTGATATCTAATGTACGTGTATGCATGCATTACTTATAATACGATAGATCGAGCATATGCTCACATTTGAACGGGAACAGCTACGACAACAGTTATTGGAACAGCCAGGTAACTACAAATTAATGCAAACTAGCAATAAGTAAATTAATGATGAATGGAAGCATTGTTGGATAGTCTTAACAGTTCAGTATTGGCAGCTCGTGGATTGGCCATGGTAAGCAGTTGTAATCATCAATGCTTAATACTTACTGTTATACATACAGTCTATGATTCCTACTGAGAATGATGATGCATTAGTTATTTGTACGCCTACCATTGTTGAAGAGATGATTCGACGTCTTTGGTATTTTGCTAATGCTTATTCGCTATCGATGGCGGATGAGAATGGTAAACCCACTGTACATTGGTATTGGTGTAAGTCAAGAAATGACAATGAGATATAATAATGAACTAATCAATGTCAATTAGATATCATGGACAAGTTGGGATCAGCCCTACAGCATAGTGATCAGCCCAATCTTCGTAGCACGTCTTTTATGGAATTAACAACCGGTAAAGCTTACACTTTAATATGGCCAGTATCGCATATTGCTCCAGATCAATTGTGCACAATTGATTTACTTGTTAGTAAGTATTCATGTAATGATATACGTATGCTACACTGTTTATTCATGCAAATGTCAAGCGGCGAAGAACGACGCTGATCGACGTATATTGTCTTGTGCTTATTTGCCTAATGCATTGTCCAAGGAATACGCCTATTTCAAAGCGTGTCTTGGCAATTATCAGAATACATTCAAAGCATCGGCGGAATCCTATGCACCCGCACTTGAAACGGCATTATCGTTGGCTAAGCATGCTCAAATGAACGATACTAATGCGACATCGCCATTAAGCGGAAGAAAGAAGATTAGCTATTGGCTTGATCCGGCATATCGACAAGTGCAAGATGCTAGTATTCGTACTTCAGAACGATTCATTCCAGCATCTTGTCCAGAGGAAGCCGATATCGTATGGGTATTCGATATTATGAACTCATTCGAACCGGAAACACAACGTGACAATGCATCGTCTCGTCCTAGTTCAAAGAAGAATCGTAAGCAAAAGTCGAAAACACGTCAATCTGGTGTACCTAGTAATTCGACAGCACTGTTACCTATGTTGAATCAATTTCCTGGAGAGAGGTGGATTACGGTCAAGGATTTACTTGCCAAAACATTGAATGAAGTGTATGGATTGGGCACCACATGGATACCACGTACTTACAATCTAAACGATGAGGCCGAGGCATTCCTCGCTGATTACCACGAGAAACAACAGCAATTAAACGAGGCATCTGCCTGGATTACTAAGCCATGGAATGGAACACGTAGCGAGGGATGCGCCGTAAGTGATAATCTACCCGAACTTCTTAAGCAATTAGCAATGGGACCACGTATTATACAGCAGTGTAGGTTAACTATAATGTAAGCAAAATACTCATGACCAAGGGTTGTATTAATTTCCGTTATAATGTCAATGGTAGATTTGATACAACCCGCGTTGTTGAATACTCGCAAGTTTGATCTTCGTATACTCGTGGCGGTCAAGTCGTTACATCCACTTCGTGCCTACACTCTAAAATCTGTGCCTTGTTATGCTCGTGTGGCTAATCACTCATACACATCATCTGACACTACTAGTTGGGACAATTTCCAACAGCACTTCACCGTAATGAATTATCGCTCAGATGTAGGTGCAGCACAACAGGCAGATTATAGTACGCTACGCACACAACTTGATGAACATTATGGTGCGGGCAAGTTTGATGAGTATGCCTGGCCGGCAATTCGTCGATGTATCCGTGATGTATTGTTAGCCACGGTGGTACGCGGTGATCGGCATACGTCATCGACAACCAATACAAATGAAAACAAAGACATTAGGGAACTTCACCCTAGCACAGTTGGTGGATTAAGGCCCTATTCACGATCGCGTGCCATCTATGGAGTTGATGTCATGTTGGATGATACATTGTGTCCTCATCTAATTGAAGGCAAGTTACATCTTATAATAGACTACTGTCTAGGTCACACTGATCGTACTAACCTCTTGCTATATTGTCTAGTCTCGTTCTGTCCCGATTTAAAAACGCCTATTCGTTTACATCCGCCATTAATGGCTGAACTATTCGCTTTTCTCTACCTTGATGAAGGTAATGAACATTTCGAATCAGTGGTGTAACTGGCATTTACGACTACGATAAATAAAAGATAAACTTTGTGCTTATTTTATCAATATTTGGAGCATTGTGAAGTATGCTTACTCTGCTATTAATGCTAGTAAATGCAATAATACAATCATGACATATTGATGATGATGTATTAGTTCAGACAATTGACAGAGCATGCGGTTACACGACATGACAGACATTCATCATTCATCTAATTGGTACTTGCTTATCCAATATGCTGTTTACAGGCAGCAAATTGACAACTCGGTTATATCAATATCCTCTACTGACTTGCATGATGCTATTGGAACAGTATTGCGCCATCATTCAGATAGCAAATCTACTGGTCAATATCCACATGGATGGGATGGCAAACGTGCAGTCTGATGGATATTCCATCATTCCGAGTACAATCCACGTACAGAGGAGAGTATTGTATGAAGATAGTCTGACTGTGGCCTATGACCATCCTGCTATGCTCACTAGGAATATCCGCCATCATCATCATCATCTCGGCTATAAATCGAGCACTTTTTGACACACTCGACTTGCCATCTTCATACTCGCTCTTCTACTCTATTCTACTCTACTCTAGTTATTATTACTACTCGTATATTATTTATCTAGCTATCGATTCCGCTAGGCCAATATCAACATGAAGTTCTCTGCCATTATCGCTATTGCCGTCGCCGTTGTCGCCAGTCTGGTCGCCGTTGAAGCAGCACCTGCTCTGGATCGTCGTGCTCCTAAAGGGCATGAACCTCTAACCAGCGCCACTGGCAATGTTGCTGGCATTCCTTTTGAACAAACAGCTGTCAACAGCGTCATTGATCACACTAGTGTGGTGATACCGATCTTACCGTTCCTTGGCCTAACTAAAACTAAGCAAGCAAGACGAGGACATCATCAAGTAGATATAGATATTCAAACCAAGAATGGATTGGTGCTGCAAGATCCTTTAGTGCCCATGCCATTCAAGTTATTATTCCTTGATACAACAATCACAACTACATTTACAAGATCATACAATCATATATTGAATAAATATGTCGTATTCTAAGCATTTGCATTAACACCGTTTATTAGCTTTAAATGCCAGCTCTGATAACTGCTTTGCTTACCGTATTATTCCT
>JAIXMF010000077.1:0-45553 GCA_025201365.1 Syncephalis plumigaleata | reverse complement strand
CTGGAGCAACTTTCACAACCGGTTGCTTCTTTGTTGTTTCTCCTTGTGTCGTTCCGCCACTATTGAACTATCGTGATCGACATCATCGCCATTATGTTTCGCGTATGGCTTAATACGGGAGGATTGATTACGACGTGCTTGTCGTTCACGATCCAACTGTTTCCGTTTAGCCAATGGCTTGCCTGACTATCTGTTGATGATTGCTATTGCTACCGCTATGTTGATTTATATGATTAAACATACTTCTTGCTGAATTACTAGGATTGCTATGATGCTTATTAGCCGGTGGATGCGATTCATTCACCGATTCCGGATTACGCCGACTCTCCGTGTTTGTCCACTGACTAGTAACGGGAGCATGACCACGATCGCGTACCGTCTTTGTATACGGCAAGTGATTATTTGGTGTTGCTGTATCTGGAATAGTAGGTTTAGCCCATTTATTACTCGATTGCATCGATTTAAGTAGTGCTAAACGATCCTGAGCTGACATTTGCGCATTATTCTGACTTGCATTCGCGTTATTTGTTGAGGATTGCTGATTCCTGTTATTACTATTGTGGTAGCGTAATCTTTCAGTTGATCGAGCAGTAGCATTAGCTTGCGCAGCTTGTTCCGATACCTTTTCAACCATAGACAACAACAACAATAATAATAGTTATAGATAGATTTCAATACTTGACCACTATTACTACTTACTCGAGTAAACTGACCTAGTCCACGACGATACTGACTAGTAATACCTACTACTCGTCGAACATGACGAGCTCGTAATAAGGGCGAACTCACTGACGTGCACAACATGGTGTAATAAGGTCGGTATAGTTCGTTTCTCTTCTATTATCCAATAAATATCGTTCAACTATCTATTTATATATATATATATATCTCGCTAGAATTGAACTGTAGTATAGATAGTTAGAAAGGAGTGCATAAAGTACACGCACACGCACGCACACACAATGGAATACGTGAAAGTGTAAGCAATAGGAAAGTCCTATAATCCACGCATTCTACGCCAGTTATATTTTATTTTATTTTTTCATCCTCTACTTGTTTACTCACTCTCTCACTCACACACCTACAAGTTTACGTTTACCCTTCTTCTTTCTTTAGTTTTACGTCGTCAATATGTCACTACCAAAACCTGAGGAATTAGGACAGCTGCCAGAAATTGAGAAGCAATGGGCAGTCAAAGCTATGCACCACGCTGAAACCTACATGAATCTATTGCAAGTTATGGACGGTGCCAATTTACGTCTCACCAAGTAGGTACCCACTCTATATATATTACATGAATGAAATAGTCGTGATAATACGAACTAACTTGTGTACACGTAGTATCGATGATGAACTTTTAGCGGATTTCCGTACTAATTTCCCTGACATGGATGTACGCATGCTAAACGAGGAAGATTTCAAGACTGAAGATGCCAAAAAGAAGTGGCGTGAAATGATCATGCCTTACGAGAAACGAATTACCGACTATAACTTTGGTTCTCTCTTACGCATTGATGTTACAAAGGATTATACAGAGGAGAACACGATGTTCGGTAAGTGATATCAATTGCTATAGATTATATGATATACTCATTATACACCATCATCGACTATTATACATATACATATACATGATATTAGCAATGCGTACACAAGTAAGTAGTAGCGTTATTTATCAGTGAATCTATTGCATTTACTAATATTCCTATTATCTAGTTCCTTTGCATTGAAATTGCTCGTAATCGAGAGGGTCTTAACTCATTTTTATATAAAAAAGCCTAAATCATATAATGAACTCGTATAGTAGCGTCGTCATTGAATAAATACTCAATTATGCAACCTATATATGATCCTAAATGTATATAAACACATTCTTGAAATCAAAACATTATCACCTTCTCCCTCACTACCCTCACATAAGCAATAAGCAATAATTGACATGATGCATCGTCACCATTAACCACACTAATCTCTGTAATCGTATCATCTCTTTCCTTGTTCTATCACAAAGCCATTCTTTATTCTGTGCATCTATCTATCCATCTATCCATCTATCTATCTATCTATCCATCTATACATCCATCCATCCATCCATCCATCTACTTAACTTGTCATCTATCCATTTATATTGTACATGTCATTATGCCGAAACTCGATCTGAATCAACAATGGCAACAACAGCTGAACAACGTTGATATTAGTAAAGAGTAAGTAATCTATTTCAAACTATAATATGCGTGTAATACCCCTGTTCTATATACGAGAAATGATGCACTCATCAAGTTGGGAATCTCTCTGAAGTATACTAATCCTATACAATATTTGTGGAGTACTTGAATCTTGATACTGATCCATTATAATAGCTTGCTATTCAATTGAACTGGATATACACACAATGACATAATAACTAACAATATCTATTTGTTATAGTGAGCTAAATCGTCTTGTTATGCACTATCTACTGGTGGAAGGATACAAGGATGCCGCTGAAGCATTGGCCAGAACCACCAATGTTCGACCAGCTGTTGAATTGGATTCAATCCAGGCACGTATGGAAATACGACAAGCAATCCAACAGGGTCACATTGAAGATGCCATTGAACGTATTAACGAGCAGGATCCTGAGGTAAGTTGAACATTCTTGACTCGTATACTATTTTCACATTTAATCTCTACTCTCTACTCTGCTCTATTGTATCTATGATTAAATATGCCTATATATTTTATACTTTTCTATTTATTGCTTAATTGATCCTATGTTAATGTCATTGTCTTTATTACTATTATTGCTATTATTGCTGTTATTATTATAATCCTCTATAGTTGCTGGATGCACAAGCAGATTTGTATTTTAAATTGCAACAACAACGATTGATAGAGTATCTACGTCAAGACAAAATACAAGAGGCATTGACATTTGCTCAGGAAGAATTAGCTCAACGAGGCATTGAAAATGTAGGTGTAGCATTCTTCATTTACTTGTTGTCTACTTATAGTAATGTATCATTGTTATACCCACATATGTGTATATTTATAGCCTGCATTATTAGAAGAGTTGGAGCGTACAATGGCATTGTTTGCATTCGAGGATGCTCAACAGTCACCGCTTGCCCATTTAATGCAAGAGGCACATCGACAACAAACAGCCAGTGAATTGAATGCAGCCATGTTGGCAGCTCAGAGTCTACCGCAGAATTCGAAATTGCCCACCTTATTGCATACGCTATTCTGGTCTCAACGAGAACTTGATGCACGCGCTAATTATCCAAAGTTAACGGATATACTAAACTCATCGGCTACGACAACCACCTCAGATACTCAAAATGAAGGCGCATCACAGTCAACACCAATATCGATGGTCTCACCTTCATCGGCCGATGACAATGCATCAACCAACAATAGTCGTGCCACTTCCAATACAGCTATTTCAACTCAAGTCTTTTATTTTTAATAAAGTATAACTATAAATAATAATTGATAGTTGATGTCTAATGATTATATTCATATAAGATAGGTATGTATATCAATATATTGATATATTATTATTATTGCGGTAGTGTATCCCGCATTTTACGAGCATAACCTCGTTTACGATTGTGATTAGCTCGTTGAGCTTTGTGTCGATCTTTAAACGCGTAATTGCGTCGTGTTTGTGTTTGTGCCTGTGATGGCGTTGACGCGGTTTCTGATGACTGGGAAACAACAGGTGTCGTCGATGCAATAGACGTTTGTTCACCTCTCCATGCTGTATCATTGACTAGATTTTGATGTCGTTTAGACTAGAGTAGATGAATTATTATAAAGATGCAATTAATATTACTTGTATACAATGACCACTCTAATTATAATGATGAACTTACATCGCGTGCCAATTGACTGGCCCATCCTTCGATTTGTTCATTCGATAATCCGGTAGCATCGCGTAATTGTGTTCGTTCTGCACTTTTACGTGATGCTGCCGATCGATCAAATAGACTAGGATTTGAAATGTACTGCTGTATTAGTACCGGTTCATGCACTAATGTAGGATCTGTTGCAAGAGCAGACGATGATTGCTTGAAAGTGGTCGATGATGTGGACTGACCATCACCACTAGTGATTGTCTCTCCTGTGGTGGTAACATCTTCACCATTGGTATAGATACCATCGTACGTGTCATCATATTCATCTTCATCGCTTGCCATAACACGCTCGATAATACGTGATTTGTAGGCTTGAGTCAATGCTGCGTCATCCTTTAATTCTGAATTCATACTAAATCATAGTGTAAGCAATATATCAAATAATAACGTATAATCACACTCACTCTCGTTTTCCTTGATAGACTCGTTTGTGATCAAGTGCAGTGTGTGTAAATAGGTCAAACTCATCATTATCGTAGATGTTCCTTCGTGTGGATAATAGATTCTCTATGATTATTATCATGAGTACAATGATTAGTCATGGTTATTCGAATTAATCGAGCCTTTATCATACCAGAAGAGGGTTGCTCATCGTCGTAACTTGTATTTGCAACTTCCAAATGTTCCTCGTATTCTGTACCATTGGTCTTGACACTTCCATATATACATGCAATCTCGTCATCCTCCTCTTCTATAGTGCTTAATACTCTAAAGGTCAAGTTAGTAATATTATCAACGAGAACTGTATAAGGATAAATAAAAAGTGACATGATAATACTCACCTGGGTGTTTGTCGATCCATGTTCTTTAGTTCAGATGGCAAGTCTTCCTCTAATAAATGAGTAATAGCCTTCTCCACATCTCCTTGATACCATTTAAGGCATGCCACAATGAATCCATGCCCCAATCCAGGAAATATAGCATCGATCTGGTCAATGGCTGCCGATAATTTATCTCTTGCTGACTATTAATACAAATAGATAAATAAATAGATTTGATTAGACTGTCAAGAAGTTGAATGAATCATGCACTTACTACGATGGCTGTTGTTGTTGCTGTGGATGGTGTAGTGGATGATGATGCTGCAGCAGTTACTGCAGTTATTGTAGAAGAAGCGATAGGATAGCTATGATAGGCACGACTGCCACCATTCGAGTTATTATTATAGTTAATAATGGATTTTTGTCGTTGTCTCTCCGTGGCCAATCGAGTAAACTGTTCGCGTAGACTCTTTGCATTGGGGAACGTCTCTTTAAAGTGTTTCAATGATAATAATATGTACTCGATTCTATCCTCGTGTCTAGTAGTAGTAGCAATAATGATCGTAATATAATGATGTGGATTAGTCATGCTTCTCATCTACAGGAGATCAGTATTATTTACTTACGATTGTTTAAAATTCGGTAGCATACCCGTAATACGATCGGATAACTTGAACTCAATCTCTAAATCGACGAGTAACGGTGTAGTTTCTAGAAACTCGTACTCTTCAAGTGTACAATCATTGGTGGCTTCATCCACCGTGGACAATAGTCCTAGTAATATATCGCAACAATGAGTGGCCGCACTAGCCATTTGTTCGCCTTTATGAAGACAAATCTCTCCTTCGTAAGACGGGGTCGTTACCGTAGTGCTGCCATCATCCTCTTTAATAGAGAGTGTCGCGAAATACCGATACTCCAACAGTTTATACGCAATAATCAAGAGGGCGTATTTGCATCGACGAGTCTCTGGTGATATTTGTTTAATACGTAGATACAATCTATCTATAATGAGTAACCAGGTATGCCATCGACTATAGAGTCGTATCTGTAATGGAAAGCACCCAGTAGCCATGACATTGGTGAATGCATCAAGTGCCGTAATCAAGTCGAGTAGTATTGGCCAGTCAACTTCTTGATAATCAATGAATGTCGATGAGGATGATGATGATAGTGAAGGATCTGGCCATAATAGATCGGCATTGCCTTTACCTTTATTCTTTGACGATTGTTTACCATCACCTTCATCTTCATTGAGGGATAGTTGCGAGAATGTCAAGGTAATATTGGGATACTTGAATATCTGCATGATCTCTTCGAGTAATTGCTCGAATTGATCTACAAATGTCGGTGCCAATAGAATGACACCATTCAATAGATCCAATACCATCGAGGTATTAGAGAAGCCGTAGGTGGCTGCCATATCAAAGATACCCGGTGCATCGAATAATCCGATCTGCATCAGATAATCCATAGCGGTAAGTGGCGCGCATTGTTGATCGGCGGCTTCAGTTGGCTCGGTAAGACGTGACAATATCAATAGCACTTGGTGTCCTACCCTTAATAGAGCATGATGGATCATAGCATTAGACTCGCTATCGTCACATTCTTCCTTTTCCTGCTCGGCTAGTACAAAGCGAGACGACGATATAAATGTACGTAAAAAACGTATAATAGCCGGTGTATCGAGCACTACCGTCCAGAATAGATCGGCAGGCGCGTTAAGTAACGATTGACAATGCCGCTGCCAGCATTGGCACGCCTTTATCCGTTGATCTCTCCCTAGGGATAGCCATAGTTTTGCAGATAGAAAGGGTGGGCAAGTAGCTAATGAGGACGACAACGACGATGACGACAATGGTGTCATAACGGATGCAACTGTGCAGACGATAGTTCAGTATCAGGCGTTCAGGCAAGGAAAATACTACAATGAACTCGGCTATGATACTAATAATGATAACAATGATAATAATGATAATAGTCACTTATACTAGTAAGATGCAATAGTATGAAACCTGCGAGGTGGCGAATCTACTAATGCTACTGTCAGTCATAGGAGGGAAGAGAGAAGGTAGAGATGACAACCATGTTTAGGGGAAAACACAACTCTGTAAGCTGAAAGGGTCAGGCTGCGTCATGATATTATTCTTTTACTGTTGCTTTTCTTTCTCATTTCAACACATCATGTCCCAGTATCATGAAGGAAGAACAGGCGGTCATGGCGCGTCAACTAGTGCCAGTCATAGTGGTGGCAATGTAAATACATCGCGTACACAATACAACCGTAAACGAGTATTTACTAAAGATTGTAAGCCTATTTCATATTGATACTATGGTTACATACAAATATTGACTATTATCTGGTTATCTGGTTATCTGGTTATATCTAGTACGTCTTATGATGTTTGGCTTTGGCGATGTGCCACATCCAGATATGGATACGGTCAATGTACTAGAGGAAATGGTCATCGATTATATAACCGACATGGTAAGTCTAGACGTAGTCATCATTGAACAACAACAACAACAACAATAAGAATAGCATGTCTCTAATCGTTGTATGTATATCTGCTATTCAGTGTCATCAAGCAGCACGTTTATCGAGTAATAAGAACAAAGTGACAGTGGATGATTTTAAATACGTGCTACGACATGATAGTAAGAAACTGGCACGCGTTGAAGAGCTTATTCGTATGAGTGAGGATATTAAGGCAGCTCGTAAGATTGTAAATATGCCTGAATTTGATACATTAAATGAAGGCAATACAGCGGGTAAATCCAGTCGACTTGGTGGCGGTGGTGGTGGTGGTGCTTTCCCGATGGATTAACCGCATAACAGCTTTATTGATTAGAAAAAAAGTAGGAAAATAAATAGATATGATCTAAAAAGTGATGACATTCATTTTACATTGCTTTATTTTTATAGTTTCTTCAGCTGATTATTGCCATCATGTCATTGTGGTTAGAACGTCTACTAGACGGTAAAGAAACGAGTACGTGGGTTACAGTAGAAGACACGCTTGAACAGTCGGGAGTGCCTATTCTACAAGCATGGATTCTACGAGCTTGTCAGCGGTAATTTGAATAACAATACTAACAACGCAGTACTATTCCGTGTACTAAACGTCAACTCACACTTACTAGTCGAATACCTGTACTATTCTGCCAGAATGATTTGAATTCCAATGTGCTTGCTGGATTATCAGCTAACGAACAACAGTAAGTCAAGAGAAACGATAAATGTATAATATTAACGGGAGATAATCTAGGAATATAGCCATTATTGAATTATATCGAACATTTGGTGGTTCCCTAACAAATACGTGTACCAATAGACTGATTGATCAGCTAAAGGAGCAAGTGGATAAAGCGGGCAAACAAACAAGTAGGCTATACGTATATTGGTTATGTTAATGATGCGCTAACGACACGAGCACTAATACGTTCATCTAATCTGGATAGATTTACTTGTAGTCATTGAAGATATTACAGAACTAGCATTGGATACGCCATTTCCATTGCTATTCTCCAGATTGCGACAAATTAACCAGCAGCTAGAACGTAATTGTATAATGATCTGATGATGTTCCTACCTAGTTAAACTGATTAAGGATAAATAATATAATATAGTAATCAATGGTCAACTATTAATGGGTGTACACGCGGATCTACCCATTGATGCTTACTTGCAACAAACAGCTTGTCAAATGAAAGCATCGTCGTCCATGCTTATTATGGCACCGTTCTTTGAGAATATCGACAAAGAAGCGACCACCCGCTTGACCATTAGTAATCAGTCACTTACGGAGGCACGGGGCATTACTGGTGACGCTTTCTTGGATGAGCATATACCACGATTTTCATCGTCTAGCAACTCACTAGATACACTTTTATGCAATCTGACTCATCGAAAAACAAATGGCAAATTAGTAACCGAGGTAATTGGATGGAATAGCCTTTTACTGTCAATTCCACAACTAATGTGCAATAATACTATGATAGAGTACACAAATTGAAATAGAGTATGGCAATATTAAGGGTATTACTGCTTACACTCCTCCATCTATGGATGTAATAGGCATGAAAGAGGATAGTAATAATGGTGGTGCGAATGCTACATCAACCAACGAGGTAATGCATCCATGTCATTGTAGGAATATCTCACTTACTTATAAACTACGCTATATATAGTCTGATCCAACGGCACATCTTTCCTTTAATTTGAATCTGACTGATGAACAGAGACAAGCAAAGGAAAAGTTGTTGCTGCCTTATCTACAGGCACAGGGTAAGTGATAATCACTTGTGATTATAGTCTATTGTATTCACACTCTATTGTATTAGATAACACATCCACCGGTAAGGCTACTTCAGGCTCTACGTCGATATATTACACGCCGGATTCAGATGATGATTTCGATGAAGAGGACCCAGATGATGATTTGGATATTTAATAGGGAGAGAGAAAGAGATATACAATAAATACGCGCTTCCTCTTTAGTGTTAGCACTGCATTAACGGGCAGCAATCAAGTATAATAAACAAATGATGATGTATGAGATTGCAGTTAAATATAATTCATTGCAATAGATTATACAAATAGATCGTATACACACACACAGATACGTGGACTGTTTATTGAATACATTACATTCGACAGTTTGGATGATGACACGATAACGCGGAAGCATCGAGTTTCTCGCTTACACGTAACCAGTCAACTTCTAGAACATGTTGATTGTCATTAGAATCCGCTCTACTTCCCCATTCGGGTTCAACGGCCAAGTTAAGAATTAGGTAGAATTCCTGATTATACGGCCATGATGAGGGTGTGGCGTCTTTCGGACGTACATACGAGCCGATATACTCGTTATCTCGCATGAACTTGATGAAATCGGGCGACCACATCACCGTGTAGATGTGCCAGTCAGATGGATCGCTCTTCGTGCTGAATGACATGGCCGTACCAGCATGTCGATCCTTAAAGTGCAACGACTGAAGCGACACGCGTTTATCCTTCGTCCACGCCGATTGATATTCGGCAATGTCGATTTCACCGCTATTTGGCCAACTGCCATAGGTGCTGTTCTGTGGCATCATCCATATACCGGGAAACATACCATCGGACACGGGTAGTTTCGCGCGTACATCCACACGTCCATACCTAAACGTGAATTTACCCTTTGTATTAATCCTACCCGAGGTCCACTTGCCATTGTCACGACGTGCCACAATCCTCAAATGGCCATTGGCGTTCGTTTGTACATTCTCTTTGGTGTAGACTTGCTGCTCGCCATTACCCCATTGACAAATGTTCTGCTCGCAACCATCACCAAGATCGAAATTCCAAATGTTCTCATCAAGTGGTTTTTTAAAGTTCTCACTAAGCAGTAGTGCATTCCTATTGATGGTCCATCCTCCGGCCCATGACACGAACAGTAATGGCAATGCTAAAAGAACGATGAATGGTAGATAAGTAGGCATTATAATGATGATGTATAACTAGAAGGAATGGTAAGATAATTGAATGAGTAAATCAAATTGACTACCGTAATAATTAGTTGTTATTATATGAGCAATTGCAATCAAGTATTTCAACTACTTTAGTATTTGTTTTAGCGTATAAAGCAATGAACAATCTACCATTGTGTTTATGCTTGAATCTGTTTTACTCGATTAATATGTCGCTTAACTGATCATTTGATCCAGTGATTTGTTCCAACATAATAAAGAAGATACGTCATGCATTACATGATTCTAACGTGGATAAACAACCAATTTGTGTGCAGTATGGCGTCATATTTGTTTCGTCGTTTATTTCTTCTTTGTTCTCCTTGTCATTCAGCATGCCGTGTCAACACTTTTGTTAAATAAGGGTTTCTTGTACAACATGCCAAAGTAGGTGATTGTATACCTGAACCGTATAATGCGATATTTCTACCAACGTGCCAAGTGTAGGCCTTGCGCTATTGTCATTACTACTACTACAACAGGTGCTAGTATAATTCACGTATAAAACCATTTTACCGAATGTCCCATACAAATATTATTGGTTGTCATGGATAAACACATCTTTATTTATCCTTTTTTTACTCACTTTCCATATACTTCATCATCGTCTAATTAAAGCCGATATCGGATATTTAACATCTCGAGACTGTTGTAACATGAATGAAGCAATATCAACGTAGATGCACATCCATCGATAAAACTTTTCAGCCTCCGATTGGACGATAGTCGAATACGTTCATAGAACACGTGTCGCCTTGGAAGTAAAAACTTATTTTATTAGCTGCTACTTGTGTGTGTACCCAAATATGGTTCTCGCGTCTTTTCCATATAAACCTTCTATAGACGCATGTCTGTACAAATACTACAACGTATTTCTTTCTTAAACACATGCACAGCCATTCGAGCCATGTGCAAACTTACTATTACTGATCAGTGAACACATGCACGCTTATTCATATTATCTATCTGGACTATTGCGATAAAGCAAAGAAAAAAAACTGATTTGCCATCAGTACATCATGATGCGTGATCATCGCTAGTACATAAATGTCGATGCTGCTCGTATTACTTTGTACTAGCTGGCTTTCCCTTTTTTAATTACACTTTAGTATTTCTCTTCATTGTGTCCGCCTCATAAACACAAACGCACATATACACATATCCTATCCTGTCCTGTCCTATCCTGTCCTATCCTGTCCTGTCCTATCCTTACTCTTGTCCAGTGACGTTATCCTACCATTTACGAATTGATACTCTTTTTTCTTTATCCTTACAAGCAAAAAAACTACTACGATAGCCACGAATTATTACTATTATTACTACTATTACTACTATTACTACTATATAATTTGCAATGAACATGAAATCAACCAATAGCGCCGCGTATTGTGTTCATAGTCACAAATTTCCTATAAAGCGTTTTGGCTTTCTTTTCTTTCTTCTTTCCTTATCATGTCTATATACTATTACAATGATGCAGACCACGACTGCATCGCCTATATCAGTGTCTAGCGATATACAATTCGTTGAAAATTTTATAGCTGCTAAAAAAGCCGCTCTCAACATTACTGCTGCTAATGATACTACGACACCGAATGTGCCAGCACCGGAAAAGCCTACATCTAACAATGTCGCATCGACAACCGAGAAGAATACACCGCCCGCCTCTGGCAACAAGCAAAAAGAGCTCATCTTTCTTGATCAACCAAAGAAAAACGGTACCACATTCGGTGATAAGGTCGCTAAACAGGCAAAGGATGTAGGTGTGCAATTTGGTACCAGTCTCGTAACTGGTTTCATCAGCAATGGATTGGGCCAAGTATTGAGGAAGGGCGGTCTAGGAGGGAATTCGGCCGATGGTGTAGGTGGCACTGTTTCTACGGCGTTCAAGGTGGGCGCACTCACCGCGGTAGAAGTGGACGAGATTAAGAAGGAGAAGAAGGCCGCTGCTATCGCTGCCAACAATGGCACGCTACCACCCGTGGAGAACGACGTGTTCCCGTCGAATCCCGGTAAAAGCACGCGTAGAAGGAAAATGATCAAGCTGCTGGTGCCAACGCTTATTTCCGGTGCTGTCGCTTCAGCTGCGGGTCTCGGTGTACTTGGCCTGGTGGGATCGAACCTGGCTGGATTCACGCTTTCCGGTGTAGCGGGTACAGTCGCTTGGAATCGTTCGGAAACCGCGTTACAGCGTAATTTATTCGGTATCGGTGTACGCAATGTTACGGCGGATCCACGTTCGCGCGGTGAACGTATCAAAGACACGACCATTGGACTGATTCCGAATATGGTTGGTGGTGCCCTTGGTGGTGCCGTGGGTGGTGGTATCTTCTTGAAAGCCGCTAAAGCCGCGCCTATTGTTAAGGCATTCGGCGATAAGGGAGCAGAATTGTTTGGTGAGACGATCGGTACGGCAGTTGCTGGTGTGGTGCAGGACAAGTCGGTCACGGCCGTACGTGAGATGGCCAACAAGATCGATGTACCATTCACGGAGATTATGCGCGGTGGACACACGGTGATCAATCCCGAGACGGGCGAGAGTTCCGTAAGTCACGAGCCAATTACTAGCTCGTCACCGCGTGTCTTGACAGAAGTACAAGATGACATCTCAGTGCCGGTGGTGGGTGCCGCCCATAAAGGTCGTATTTCGGTTGTAGGACGTATCAGATAAACAACACAATAGACTGTAGAAACTTTAGTATGATAGTTTCAATATAATTAAGAAGAAAATATTATGGAAATGTTATTATTGAGTTATTAATAACCGTACTCTCTTTCTCTCTTTTTATCCAAGTAAAACAATAAATGCATTATATTAAACAATCTGAATATGAACTAATTTCCGCTATTTAAATCTATACCTACTTGTATTCGTAATTCAACAGTATATATATATATGCTAATGTAACAATCATTTATTTGTCAAATAAGTTATGATGATTCTGTGACATCAATATTAGCATCGGTTAATCCATTTGGCTGTATTAAGGATATAATTAGTTAATGAATGTTCTGTCAAGTGTATATAAATATATATACGTAAATCTAATAACCTACCGTAATGGTAAATGTAGCCAGTGCATCTTCCCTAGTAGGCGACTTGAATAGTAATGCATATCTAGTAATATTGCAATGATGGTTACCATTATCATTTCTCATACTGTATAACTATTCCGGCAATCGCATACCTGATACTATGTCTCCAAAACAGAGTTAATCGCATATTCGACATATGGCCCCAACTATCGCCTAGTGCCGGTACTAGAGTTGATGCTCCTTGAGCAGCATTGAATTGTGTTGTCATTTGATTGATGAGCACCACCTGCATTATCGTCATGAGTGATGGTACAAGTATTTACGTGTTGCCACTTACACTAAGTTGATGCTGTCGAGCTAGCGATAAAAGTGTACGAGCAATGTTGGTGACCAATCGTGTTCTTTGCGACATATTGGCGAAGCTTTGTCTAAACGGAAAGGCAATACTATCAATAATTATTAGACGAATCTACATATGGAATTAGAGGAGTAATAATAGACGGCATGGTAATCATTAAGCATGCATACCTTTGGTCGTGTTTGAATAAAATCCTCGAGTGTATGTATCAATGCAATCAGTTCTACGTGTGTGTGTACTCTATAATAGTGAATACGATGCAGCACATCAAGTACACGCATAGCATTGACTAGTCAATCATCAAAGTAAGTAAAACTAGCAAATACTATATACATAGAGTCTACTTGCATTTTAATCGTGAATTCGTTTGTTTAACTACATATTCAGCGAGTTGTCGTACACGTTCTACACGAAAACTACCCTCCGTATCTGTTGTTTGATAGTTAACCATCATATGCATTGTACATATCGTAATGATGCCAAGTTGATTACTTGCCAATATACACAGCTTCACCTGATACTCCCGACAAGGCTTGCGGTAGTTGTACATTAACAGATAGCTGCATTCTATGTAGAATAGTAATATACGTAGAGAGAGGAACAATAAGCAAAAACAACCATTACACGATATGCTATGTTATGAAGAGGTGTACACTCACGCAAGCTGCGTCTTGCCAATACCCGGCTCGCCACATATCTCCACTAGTTGACCACAGGGAATACCACCGCCACCGAGTAGACTGTCCAACTGCTGGATACCTGTAGTAATTCGTCGATTCGGTTCCTCCTCCTGTTGCAATAAATCTAGACCGGTCAATCCATTGCTTATTCTTGCATCGCCTTCTACCATTGTTTATCAATTGATTAATTGCATTGTCCAGCTATTTGTACATGTACACGTACCTTCTCGATGTAATAGCTGTAAATGCTTGCGTATCTGCTCCAGTTCATTCTCGGAAACACCAATACCTATATCGCACATCAATCACTACCGTGGTACCTATGTATTTATCGGCTATTTACGCGTAGTTACTTGTCCTTGATGGTAGCCAGTGGCTAAATCACCTACAGTACGATAACCTTGAGCGTAGAGTCGTGCTCGTAATGTAGGCCGTATTGGTAATGTATCAATAGGACGTGTGGAATCTAGTCTAAGCGGTCGGTGAGCAGACGAGACGACAACTCTAGCAGTGCCAGTATCCATCGTTACTAGCCAGGTCTAATCAGTCAAGTTGACAACGTAATAAATACAGGAACGCGAGTTGAAATAAAGTAGAAACTATTCATCTAATTAGTGTAGCTTTCCTTTGCTTGATTCAACTTCTTGTTTTTCTTTCTGTCAAATACTGCTGACTTTCATATTCTATTTATTCCTCTGTGAATCAACTTCAACTGGCCTGTTACGTCCGTCACTATGGTATGGGGAAATAGCGATAATCAAGCAACGGTTGACGGTTGGATTCACCGATTACATACCAATGATGCGCATTTTGTATCGTTGCATATTATGACAGCGCGTCGCTTAACGACAGAACAGTTTACGCAGCTATTCAATGCACTAGGTAAAAACCATACATTAGCGCAGCTATACTGTGCCGGACATACTCAGTCGGATGCGTCGCTTTCCGCTTTAGCCGAGGCACTTGGCCAGTATAATCGTACACTACAGTCGCTAACTCTGGGTGATCCTCAACTAACCTCCAACGCATTTCACGGTTTCCAGTCGTTATGTGTAGCGATTGGTGTCAATAAGACGTTGCAGACACTTGATTGGAGCAATTGTGGATTTGGTCTGACGGAGGAAGCGACATTAAAGAAGCTAGGCGAGTCGTTAGAGAAGATGCTGGCGCGTAATGCTGGTCTATCGCAAGTAACATTATCGCATAATGAATTGGGCAATACTATCATTAGCAGTATTGCTGCCGGTATTCGAGCCAACAATGTTGCGCAGGGTGCACTCGCCAATCTCGATCTAAGCTATAACAAACTCGGTCTCGATGCCATTACTAGTTTAACGACCGCGCTAATACCGGCAGTTGCTCGCGAGCCTAAACACGGTCTACGTGAAGTGAATCTCTCGGGCAATCCAGACATCGGTGTCACGGGTATGACGCAGTTGGGCTGTACCCTATCGCATCCAGCATCCGCTTGTCGTAAGATCATTCTATCCGATTGTCATGCCACGGAAGAGAACACGGCTGAAGGACAAAAGAACGACGCCACCCATGAGATTACAGTGGGCGATGCCTTTCTAGCGGCATTAAACGAGACGAGCAAGGATGTACTGGCAACCACCTTGGACTTGGAGGAGATAAAGCTAGATCGATGTGCGGTAACTGCCACTGGTGCCAATCATCTAGCGCAACTACTGGCACGTCCTGGTAATCGACTATGTGAGATCACGCTACGTGGCAATACCCTAGGCGATGAGGGAGTCAGTCAATTGGCAGTACCTGCCGTACCATTACCGAGTACAGCAGCAGCAGACACTCGTATAGTTAGTAATCACACGGTTACGGCCGATATAACCGGTATACTATTGGATCTATCAGAGAACAACATTACTGATGAGGGTTTGGCAGCGCTATTAGTATCGGATACTTCAGCAATTACGCAGCTCGTACTTTACGGCAATCAAATCAGTTTATCGGAGACCTTTTTCGAACAAGTCACAACAAAATGGACATCATCCCGTATGGCCATTACACTACTTGACTTGAGTGGCAACAAGATTGACACGGCAGCATTCGAAAGACTTGCCGATGCTTTAGTGGCAGGTGCACTACCAAATCTACGTAAATTAGAGCTGGCCGGTAATGTTGACACGACCAAGGATGAAGAGGCAAGGACGGCATGGCAATCCATTGCTACTCGTATCTCTACATCACGTACTGAGCTTGTACTTTTATGGTATTAACATCACAGCTTATGTCGTTTATCTTACTACTATTGAATTGATTTGCAATACATTATTAACAATAAATCATACACAATACACGCACTCGCTCACATATATAAAAGTATCGAATATGATCTCGCTTAATCTGATTATGTTTACTATCAAATTCTTTAGTTGATTGTCAAAAAGAATAAAGCAGCCTCGATCATCTTATGGATAGTAGTAGTAATATATATATCCATTAGATATTGATGGCAATGAGTTCCTCGCTAGAAGACCAAAGCTTTAATGAGTTTCCGGCTCTTTCTTTTCCTCAGCCGCGGCTAAAAATTGACGAATAAACGATTCCTCGTCGCTGGAACTAGCAACGATAGGTGGACCATTCTTGATATCGTTCTTGCGAGCAGACGCCATTTTAGCCCAAGTAACACCGGCTGCAATAGTGCCAAGAACACCGAGAGAAAGCTAGCGATCATCACACGCACGTATACACACACATATATACATATGATTGATTATGGTTATTAACAGTATTAGTTAATCGAATTGATAGACCACCCTATTGATGACACACAGACTCGAGTACTTACGTATTCATTGGCGATTTTACGACCAGCAACGATGTAGTAGCCACCCATGATGATATCAACGATTTGTTATCGCGTAGAATTGTAGAAGCACACAAGCACACGTAGTTTTTCCGATAAACGGCGAAAGGAAGGATGCCAAAGACAAGAGGAGAAAGGCAAACGGAAGTCGGATATACCAACCACGTATTATCACAGCGAGATTTAATAAACTATTATTGGTTTAAAACTGGCAATTTAGTAACAAGCGTGTATACACAAATGGAGAATTGAATGACGTTTATTAAGGAGTAACCTATGTATATATATCAATATACCCACACACAAACGCGCACATACATATGGTTGTTTTATCGTCGTCGTCGTTGTTGTTGTTGTTGACTTACGCCTCGTCTTTGTCTCCTTGTCTTTTCGTCTATATAACTTGTGGTGGTCGACACAGGCTACACTATTTGTACATTAGTGACAAGTGGTACTTTAAGTAAAGGAATATGCTACATCTTCACGTTACCGAACGTATCCGTCAGGCAGCTCGTAATGCGCAGCTTTACCTCGATAAAGATATAAACTTTTGCAGTCGACTACAAAAAAGTATACCAGGCATTAACGATTCTGGCACTGCACTGCGTAAACGCGGTAATATCCATCATAACGCCGCGTCAATAGTATCGTCGGCGGTAGCTGATTCCACGCGAAAAACCTCGATTTCTAGTGCACTAGAAGAGAGCGTGGATGGTTTCGAAGAAATATCAAGTACAACGACTACTCCTAAGGGAGTGCCACTAGCAGTAGTGGAGGAATTATCGCGTCGTATGCTAGCCTATGAACGAAGCATTGGTAGGACTATAGGTGAGTTTATTTTGTAGGCCACATGATTGATCGATGGATTGTCTATTGACGATACTAACAATGATGATGATGATTTATCTCGTAGAAAAATCCCAATATTGGTTACATGAACTATTACGCGATAGTGGCGTTATTATCGATCCACCTTTACCGGCACCACCTCAGGTAGGATTTAGCAATGATGATCACAATAATAACAATAGTAATTGATGATGATCCCACTAGAATCCAGTATTGGCTGCTCAACTAGAGGCCATTCGAGTGGAACAGGCTAATCGAGAGTATGCTCATATGGTGCGGGATGTTGCTCCAGGCTTTGGTGCAAACGGATACGATAACGATGGCAATGACATCTACGAGGCACGACAAACACAACGACAATTGGTGGCCATTCTTAATGTACTATTTAGTATTGCTGGTGTATTCACTGCCGTATACTGGGCAACCGGTATGGTTACCAATGATATTGCAATGGTAAGTCGATTGCATTCTAGTTAGCTATTTCTATGTCTATATAGTAATCAATGAATATTCCATTGCATTAGCGTGTTCTATGGGCTATCCTCGTTAGTCTAGCGGTGGCAGCAGCCGAGGCATGGCTATACGTTCGCTACTTTAGTCAGAGCGACGCAACTACTCGTCGTCGTGGACAGAGTATTATGGATAAAGCACGTCAACGTCATGATGGCTATCAGTCCATTAATAGCTAATGATATCTAACATTAATAATAGCAGTAATAGTAATAGAAAAATAATAAGCGTGTAATAGCGGTATAGGAATAATTGAATAAACTTATCACATTAGTAATGGTTGCAGTAATGAATGTAGCAGTATGTTTATTCCATAAAGAAAGAATCACTGGGCAAGATATATTTCAAGCCAGTCTCTTTTTTTAAATCTCATTATTAGTGATTGTTTACAATGATTATAAGAATCTGCTTCATTAATAATGACAGTCTTTTTACATAGTGCATCGAATACTGCATAAAGATTGATATTCATATCACTGACGGCGTTATAGTCCAAATGGCTTAATGACTTAGCCTGATCGTATCTTAATAGTACCACCTCTCCTTTAGAATTAAAGCAAACATCTAATAAACAAATAATGATTTAGAACGGGTATTATCTATCATGTTACTCTACTCTATAACCTACTGTTAATGTTGATATCATAGGCTATATCACTAAGCCCTAGATTGATTATTACTAAACAGCAATAACAACAATGTTAGCATATGTATAGAGGTAACTGGTATACACATACTGTTCGCAATTGATGTTATGGCATGTTCCAGCGAGTTTGTATCGAATTTATACCGATCACTAAGCGAGTATCTTGTCTGAACAACCTCGCTGAGCGCACCCTTACATACGGAATCACTAACATAGCATTTCTTTTCACCAGTTGAAAAGCTGAAATAGCCTCTAGAATGGTAAATTTCTGCCATTGTCATCGTATCATCATTCTGGTTGTTGTACAAAATGATATTCTACAAATTCATGTATTAGCTCGTAGGAAATGCACACATATTGCTGGTGTATATTACCGGATATAACTTTGCCAATGTCTTATCGTAGAATGAATCCGGAACCACGCATGTAATAAATGCAGCTCTCTCCTTTATCACATATGCATTAGTATAAATGTTCCATTCTCGTGCCTTCATCTTTCCCGTTAAATAGTCGACTCCATTTGATGCGAAATAGATATGGTTGAGTTTAAGCCCGGCTTGATTAAAGGCATTCCATTCACCTAGCTGTTGCTTTTGATAGAAATCCGGTTTACCTAAACATTAGATGTTAAGTTAGTATAATGCAATTATTAACTGGTATGTGGTATACACTTACCTGGTTTCGCTAATAACTTATCGAAAATCCCGGCTGATGTTTCTGTATTCATGAATAGTACGGCAATAACAGCTGCTATACTGATCACACTTGTATTGAGATACATGATGCAGTATTAAATCTTTCTTTATCTGTATAGTCTTGAAATCGTAAGAGTAAGCGAGTATTGTTGAGAGAATGTAGTGTAAAATTGATACGATGATTGTCATGATTGCATTTATATGGTGATTATCGCGTTCTTTCTTTTCTTTTCTTTTTATTGAGCATGTGGCAAACGACATTTATATCATGTCTACTCCGAGTTCATTAGTATTTTTGGATAGTACACGTGTATCAACTATTGATTTCGATGTTTATCCATGGCTAAAGTATAACTAGCCGATATCTACGTATAATCATAGAGTATTTAGAGTAAAGCAAAGTAGACTAAGTAAATAGTTATGATAGTAAACGATTTGTCAATCAAGCATGGATAGTGATATTCAGCTAGATTCATACATCGTATATACAATGGTGTAAGTGATCATGGTTAAGATTAGCCATTGGATTGCATCAAAATAATCAACTAATGTTTCTCAATTCATCATTGATTTGAATGTGTTTTGTTTTTCAACTTTAAACCACTTGTTCTTCTTTTCCTCAACTCTCCGTCTTGCAATTTAGCGATTATTTCTGCAACAACAACAAGAAAGTCATGGTGTCAATGTCTGATTTTATCCACCGTACAACAGTGGCGGTACTCGCTGGTGTTACAGGTAGACGAATAGTAGATAATGTTATAGTGGAATGACAAGGCAATTAATGCAACCTTTATGTAATTACTAGTTTACGGTATGGTAGTAACAGTTTCGCTCGCCAGACAACGAATGGTACTGGCCAAAGAACGTAAACAAGAGAAAGCCAAGGTGAGTAATGAACAGCAATACCGTAATATTGCTATATCTAATGTATAAATGTATTATAGGCAGAATTGGAGAGTTTATCAAATGGAAAATAGTCAGCTTCCACTATGAATATGAATATATACACGTTCTATTTCATTGATTATTGCAATAATGTTTGTATACAAGCAACTGACATTGTTTGTAATAATTAGCAGATGCATATTATACGTGTACAGTGACATGATTATCTAGTAATTACATTGTAACTAGTCTAATAGTGTTTTGTTTATAAAAAGTAGATGAACACATCTTTTTAATAGATATTTCTAATGGTAAAAGAAGTGATATAACCATAATAATGACATGTTATCCACTTTGTATAGGGGAAAAAAAGACCAAATGCGAAAACAATCGGTGAATTTAATTTGAAATGATAAAGAAGATTGCCATGAATAACAAGAGAGAGAGAGAGCACTGATGAGTATCGCGCGTTGTTTGTTATTATTGTTGTTGTTATTAGTCCAACTTGTAACCGACCAAGCTACGACGACCAATAATCTCGCCGACCAAGAAGAATCCGTAGATCTCCGTTAATGCCACGGCAGCACGTCCAGCATCACGTAGCGTGAGTTGCGATAGACGCTGACGAATGTTCTGATACTGTTTGGCCGATTCAAATAGTTCCTTCTTGGCAGCCTCCCATTCGGATGCAGCAGGTATACCGAGTTTTTCACGACGAGCAGTCTCCTTGGCGATCTCTACGGCCACCTTGCTTTGATAGATGACACGTTGCGTAATTGCTAATAATAATAATAATGATAACATTAGTAAATAAATGATATAATTGCTTATGATGACGCGTATCGTCGCCATATTACTAGTATTATAGCCCATAAATAGATAGATAGATGAACAAACAAAACTACTTACTACCGAAACGTCCTGGAATATGCTGGGCCGAGTTAGATGCGGAATCGGCAGCCTTGCGTGCACTAGCAGATGCAGCATTTAGTACTTTACGCGCCGAATCAGCGTTCAAATTGGCTGTAATCTTGGCTCGAGCCGAGTTGGCTAGTTGAGCAATCTTAGCGGAAGCACCTTCGGCAGACATGACGATATAGCAGGATACACGCAACGCTTAATTCACGACAGGGGCAATCAGTTCACGGATCACGAGCCAATGTGTAAAGAGTGAAGAAAAAGGCAAAACGCTAGCCGATTGTCCCCGTTCAATCCCAATAGATATGATCAATCCTATAGGTGATTCTGGGCATGATTGGTTATTCATACACAGAATCACCGCTATTGTTATGATTTCTGGGACATCATTGTATCGTGTTTGCTTTCCATTCAATAGAATAAAACATTGTATATACATGTATATAAATTAAAAACGATACTAATGATCATTATTGGAATATAGCACGTTTAATAAAGCATAAACATTAGCAACTTATACTGGTAACATTTATCTATGTTATTTACAATTGTTGTAAGAGTTAATTGAATAGTATTGTTCTCTAGTTTATACATTTCAATGATCATGTTAAACACCAATTATTATGTAGTTATATATTGACAACAATATACTAACCAACATGCTGTGTATTTGTATACATTCATATAATATATACGCGGTTTAAATAACGTGATGGATTTGTTTACATTTCCATTTGGAATGGTATTAATATGTAAATGCCGATGTGTGTGGATTAAAAACACACACACATAATTACCAGGGTAAACAACAATCGCCCACATATCACGCGCACCTGAGGCTCCTTTTCTTTTCCTACTTCTCCTCACTTTATCGTTTCTGTTTACGCGCCTTCACTGCTTCAACAATCTCTTTAGTTGTCTGCACTTTCTTAACTACCACGCTTACTATCTATCAAGTTTATCTCCACACGATTCTTGAATCACACACGCACACAATACCCACGCGTGTCTTCTATCATCACCATACGTGCCCAATCCACGCGTAAGTCTATTGTCACGCGTGTGCCATATGTTCTTTTCACCTCACACTACTGCTTCCTTTATTATTAGGGAAAACACTCACTATTGCTAAAGAAGTCTGTTCGTTCTCTACTTTTTCTTCCGATTTTTACTTTTCAACCACCCATAACAACAATCTAGCAAGATGGACACGTCAGAGCTTATCTATGTAAGTGCTGTGCTATTACCAGATCTCTATAGTACGAGTGTTTACTAATCTGCTGTCGTGTGTGTGTGTGTGTGTTAATTGGCAACAGGTTACTAATAATGCCCAGTTTGAGGCAGAATTTAGTAAGATACGTACAACCATGAACCAGAAGGAGTCCGAGGAGAACTGGCATCAAATGCAACAAGCACTCCAACGTCTGAATGCCCTTAGTTTGGGCGGAGCCTATAAAATGCCCGGTTTCATTCCTGGCATCAAGAGTATTCGTGATTCGTTTGTAAACTCGGTAAGTAGATTAGTATCGCTTTAGCGTGATTATCGAGATAACATCCTACTAATCATTCATCATCGATATGCTTTCTTCTTATCCAGATCAATACGGAACGTACTCAACTCTCTGGTACTGCAGTTGAACTCGTGCAAACACTAGCCCGTGTTCTACGCAAGGACTTTATCCAAGTGTTCGAGATACTTATTCCTCCCCTTGTTCGTTTGTGCGCCAGAACGAACAAAGTGTTCGTCAAGCGTGCGATGAGCAGCCTGGAGCGGTCCATCCAATTCTCGCAACTACCGGAATTCTTGTCGCCACTTGCAGAAGCTCAGCAGAGTGCGAGTAAAGGTTTGCGCCGATGCTCGGTTGAATGCCTCAAGATGGTCATCCAGAAGATTCCTGCCAGCGAGTTTAATAACAACCATGTAAACATCATTGAAACGATGATTCGTGCTGGTCTAGTCGATGCTGATGCCGATTCACGTGCCGAAGCACGCAAAGCCTACGAAGTATATGCCAAGTCATTCGAGCAACGAGTACCAGCGTATGTATTGCCGTATTACTAATCGAACGAGATAACCATGCTAACTAGCGTGCTACATTTAGATTCATGGAAACACTAGAACCACGTACTCAAAAGATGCTCGGTAGTAGCGGTGCTAAACCATCATCGAGTAAGGCTCGCCCGGGTGCATCTGCTGCCGGTCGATCCAACATTAGGCAGCATCTGATGCAGCGTAAGAAGGCTGCCGAACAAGCGAGCAACAACAACAACAGCAATGACATTGAAATATATATCCCGCAATCTTCATCGGTTCAACAGGATAACAAGGACACTACCTCATCATCATCATCAGCAAATGGAGATGCTAAGAAGCCTGCCTCATCGCCAAGATGTGAAGAGAAAGCACCATCTGTGGCACGACGTACATCCGATGACGATGAAGATGATGGCAATAACGGTAATGGTAATGGTGATAACAATGCTACTCAGTATAATGGAGCAACTCATACCGGGAATGCTAACATATCAAATGGAAATGGTACTTCGACAACAAGTGGTGGCATGACCAATAATGGTGTCTCATCATCAACAACATCTGGTGCCGCTACAGATGCATTGCCAATAAGCATGGATAAAGCAGCTAAAGGACCATCACCTCCCACTTCATCATCATCATCATCATCATCAACTTCCTCGCAACAATCGAGTAAAAGCGAGACAACTACTCAATCTACGAATGTTGTTACAAGCAACATTAACGCTAAATACGCCAACTCATATCCTAATCTTGGTATTAGTAAAGCGGTAACCACTGCCAATACTAGTACTAAACGTGGATTAGGTGTTGCTAGTCGTGTAACTGATGGCACTCAGTCGACTAAGCGTTCACTAAGCCATTCATTGCGTAGTACCACTTCACCAAAAACGGGCAATAACACCACGGCAACTAACAAAGCAGCCGGTGCCGCTCGTATTCCATTGACTGCCCGTACTCGTAATGGTGCAGGTAAGTGTATTTCCATTGATCTACGTTATTTATTTGTACTAATAACGACAACAATATGTTATAGTGGTGAAACCCACACCTCGTAGTCGTGTACTAACCGGTGCAAAGCGTGTACTACGTGAAACCGTCAATATCAATGTGAATAATCATCATAATAACAACAACAATATTCGTCCAGCTGCCAGTAAAGCCAAGCGTATTCCATCATCTACATCAAGCAAGAAGTCAACCATGTCTAATGCAGGATTGATATCAGCTCAGAAAGCCATGGCCACTACTACTAATACTATGATCAAACCAACCCGTGGACGTACTTTAAGAAAAAGTATTGATAAACCGAGTATCGCGACCACTATGTCATTGCAAGCCCACAAGTCGAGTCGTCTTGCTACTTTAACCAGACCAACTGCCTCGTCACTTGCTCGTATGCGTACACCACAACGTAAACCGGCCAGTAAAATCCCTATCTCCAAATACGGTAAAAGCAATATAGTGACGCGTTCTCGTTCTCGTTCAGCCACTCGTACTATGCCCGCTACTGCCACCAACACTGATCATACTAATCATACAGCTCATGCTACCGTTGCATGACAGGCAAATAGTAATGATTATAATGATGATGACCGATATAGTCATTATGATTATTGCTACTGTCATGGTAGTCTATGAATGTATAAATAAATATATGTTTATCATTGCACTATATGTATATACACCAATACATGACACCATACTAATGATTTACTTTATAATAAATATATACATGTTGTGTAATAACAATAACAACAACGAGAACCATTAGGATTGTACGGTATGATTAGAATGACATTCAGCGGTAAGATCATCGGGAATAAACGGTGTTATACGATCAAAGTATTGTTGTATGGGACAAGCATTCATATCACACCAAGAAGTGGTGAGAACACGTCCATTATAGATGATTCGCAAGTAGAACTGTTCATCTGTTGCTGTTCGATTGGTTGCTTGCCATAATTCAAATAGCATATTGGATGCCTATTCATGATATATATATATATATATATGTATATGTATACACAAATACTCGTTAATTACACTATATACACATATCTATATTGGTTAATCTACTTACATAGGGTGGCCATAACATGTCATGAGCATCTAGCATGCCCTTAATCGCGTGTACCGTATCGTCATGACCGGAGAATAGTTCGAATTTACGATAGATACGATTCTGACGAGTTGCCTCGATAGCCTCCATGAGACGATCCTTCAATTCACCTAGAAAGTAACCGATCGATAAACGATTAATTTCCTTCGCTTGAGGTAGGGCGTTCAACGCAAGTTTCGTCTCTTCATTGACACTTTGCGTTAATTCGGCTACGTGCGTCCTGTCGATACACCGATTATCGCGACAAGGCAATGGCATGTCGTGACATACACGAGCTCTAAGCGAATCAACGTAATAAATGAAGCTATTCTGATAAAGGGTAAGATTAGTCGTGTCGAGCACGGTCTCCAAGTGATGTCGAAGCGGTTCATGTCGTTGCAAATAGGCTTGATACTCGGTGGCGTTATACGCCTCCTTGTAGGCCTCCATTAATCTCGGGCATTCGGTGGCCGTTCTATGTCCGAGCATCGTTTCAATCACATCCGGATAGGTGTGTAGCGGTAATGCTTTAGCACGTTGACTACGTCGCTCACCAGGCCATATACCCGTTAATAGTGCGGTGGCCGATTGTTTCGTACGCCATATATCCGTGCTACGAAAGTAGAGACGCTGCTTAAGAGTTGGCTCATCCAGATGCAACGGTAAATACGCCAATCGATCCGTGTAGATACGCTTGATTTGCTGACCCAGTGCCAAATGTTGTCGTACACCCTTCGAGGTGAGTTGACCCACCACACAGGTGCCACTCGACCATATAGCACTACGATATGGCTTACGCTTGGGTATTTCGACTTGTTGCGTCACCATGCCTGTACTCGGCTCTGAGGGATGATCGCCGATAATCTGATTAATCTCGTGAACATCTTGACATTGCCAGTCCGCGAGTTCATCAGGAAACACGGTCATCACGGGTGATCGATCACCATGACGAATTAACATTTGTACATGAACGAGACGAGCATTTGGCTAGTATGATATTCAAATGGATCAATTAGTAATACATAAAATGGTATTTAGATGATTATATAATTACCAATGGCCGATAATTAATGTGATCGGGATAGTCTGCCTGACAATAGTTGTACTCATAGTTAAGCTTTGTCTCTTCACGAGCGAATACTGAGCTAGTAATAAGAAGTGATAGGAGAAACCATTTAGATAGAATAAAGTTTGTAGCCATCCTGGTAAAGTATATGAAGATATTGATAGAAAAAGGAGAGACGAGGAAGAGAGTTAGATGATGGTATATCTCGGGTAATGCAAGTTGATACGCCGCTTTTATAGTGTGCAAATCAACTGGCAAAGGAGTGAGTATACGATAAGAAGCGGGAGAGGAGGATGGTTACTATCATACTGCACACGCGTATTGTAGTAAACATGAATGATATGATGTGATATGATATGATATCAACCAACTAAATGGAACCAATCAACATAGTAGAACAAGCAAGAGTGGTTACACAATCATTGACAATGACATCCTTGATAGAAATGATACCAAGCCGAATTGATCTCTGTCTTGATCCACCAACTTGATCCAATTGAATAGATGACTAATGATAAGATTAACTTTATTGATAAACATGCTTGTATTATCATTATTATTACTATCTTAGTTAACATGTCATGTTCAATAAGGTATCGCTTGTTCTTATCTATAGATAGATACGTACATACGTATACATGTATACGTATGCGTATGCATTCTTCTCCTTTCATTATAGTCGACGAATGACGATAGCTGTGGCAGCACCACCACCATTGCAAACAGCAGCACATCCATATTGACCCTTCTCTAGTTGATGGGCAAGTGTCACTACAATACGACATCCCGATGATCTAGTAATGACAATGTTAACTAACTAATGAACTAACTAAGCAATTATATGATAATTAACTTACCCGATAGGATGACCCAAGGCAACAGCACCACCTAGCACGTTAACCTTGGTTGGATCCAATCCAAGAATCTACTAGGGTATTAGTCATTGTTGCATTGTATAAATAAAATAACATAATATGACATGGTATACAGTCATCAGTGTGAATCAATGTCACGACATTACCTGTTCATTAACACGAGCCACCACGCTAAATGCTTCATTGAACTCGAACCGACTAATATCGTTGATGGAGAGATTGGCCCTAGACAATGCAATGGGCACCGCTTTAGATGGAGCAATGGTAAAGTCTTTAGGGGCACAGGCAGCATCTGCATACGAGATGATCTCGGCCATTGGACTAATGGAGAGTTCGCGCGCCCTCTCCTCCGACATGAGTACTACAGCACTAGCACCGTCATTGATAGTACTCGCATTGGCAGCTGTTACCGTGCCGTCTTTCGCTTGGAACACCGGTCGGAGACTCTTAATCTTATCGAATCGTACACGCTTGTACTCCTCGTCCTCCGCGACAATCTCGTCTCCCTTACGACCACGAATGTGAACCGGAACAATCTCCGCGTTGAATGCACCACGACTCCAAGCATCGGCTGCTCGTTTATACGAAGTGATCGCGTGTTCATCCTGCACCTCTCGGCTAATCTTGTACTTGGTCGCCGTTTCCTCGGCACAGTTACCCATATGGATCTGGTTGTAAACATCCCAGAGACCATCTTTAACGATACCATCAGCCATGGTCTGATTACCATACTCTACACCGCGTGGCGCGTAGAATCTAATGATCAAAAGATGTTACTATTATTATTATGATGATAGATCATAGATTATAGCTAGCTATATCTACTTACGGTGTGTTCGACATGCTCTCCATACCGCCTGCTACCATGATATTACGCGTGCCTACTTGAATACCTTGTGCAGCCATGGTGATGGCCTTCATACCCGAAGCGCACACCTTATTAATGGTGGTGGCTTCAGTTGTGTCGGGACAACCTGCTGCGAATGCAGCCTGACGTGCCGGCGACTGACCAATACCCGCTTGTAGCACGTTGCCCATATAGACCTCTTCAACTTGGTCGGCCTTGACACCTAGAACAAATAGCAGTGTAATCACTACGTTAATATCGTCGCGATATCGAATAGAAAGTTATCTATAACATTGTATATACATACCAGCACGCTCAAGCGCACCACGAATAGCAAAACCACCAAGATGCGGTGCTACAACCTTAGCCAAGGAACCACGGAAGGAACCAACTGGCGTGCGTGCTATTTAAACAGCAACAGCAATTAGTAATAAGCATACAAGCATTGTATATATGTAGTTATCGTATGCTAACTTACCTGCACCGGCAATAACTACTCGACGAAGCATAGCTGCTATTAGTATTGAGAAGAAAGAAGGAAAACCAAGATCAAAGCAATGAGAGAGGAGAGAGAGTGGGAAAAAAGCGACAAGCACTAGCTTATTAATGTAAATGCGTCTGTGTGATTATCGCGTCACTCTCATCGCATACTATTTCCGACCCTGTCGTTGATGACGAGCAAGGAATGAGAGAGAGAGAGCGGATTGGATTAATTCGGATTTAAACGAGATTACAGGACTTTTCCAACCAATTAACAATGTTAGTCTTTAACTTTTGCCGTTTATTAATGAATAGATTTGCACTATTGTTAACACCATTATCGCATTGCTATTATTATTATTATTATTATGCTAGTGTAGCTGTACCATCAATCTGACGATGTGTATAAATAATGTAATGACCTGTCAAATATAATGAAGGTACTAAACGATTGATATGCTTGATCACTAATTACGGATGTAATGGTCAGGAAAGGACATATTTATTCAATAAATGATCGAATGATGATCTTGTAGATATACTTGTTGTTGTACCAAGGAATAATGACTTGAATAGCGTGGACACTAATTGAGGGTCTTGTTGTACCAATCCATTCTTGACTTGAATACCTATAATATCTACTTGATGATGTCCTTGTCTTGTTCTGTAATCATAATGGATTAGTATGAGTATGATCATTTGGATTATTACTTACTGCTTAGGGCTGATTCTGTAAAAATAGGGCATGCCATACTGTGATTAGTACATTTATATCGCAATTGGAATGATAGCTTACCTTTTGCTATTGTACACAAGTATACACGGATCATGTGTCATACTGTGATTAGTATGCCGTAGTTTTCAATCGGGAAATGATTGCTTACCGCCTGATATACACAAATATGCATCGCACACACAGTTAGTACACGGCACATTATCGTCAGAATGACAACTCACCCGCTGTTGTATACAAGCATGCATGAGTGGTGTGTCATATTCTCGTTAGTATCTCATACACGATGATTAAAGTGTTAACATACCTCCTATCAGTCACAAAGCATACGTGGATTGCATGTCACATATCACGATTAGTATCACATACACTTCAATCGAGATGCTCACTTACGTTCTACGATGAACGAGTATACGCGAATGGTGTGCCAGATTGTCATTAGTACATCCATCCATTATCATTGAGACATCAACTTACAGCCTGTTATGCACAAACATATGTGGATCGTGCACCATGTTGTCATTAGTACATCCATATATTACAATTAGAATATTGACTTACCTCCTATCATACATAAGCATAGATTGGTTGCATGCCATACTGTCATTAGTGCATCCATTCGTTATAGTAAAGAGTATGAGAACTTACTTTCTATTATACGAAAACATAGGTGGACCATGTGCGATATCATAATTAGTACATCCATCCATTGCAATCAGAATGGTAGCTTACGGCCTATTATATCCAAGCATACGTGGATTGCATGCCATACTGTAATTAGTACGCCATGCATTATCGTTGGAATGATGACTTACCTCCTGCCACAAATAAACATACGGTGATTGTGCGCCATACTACAATTAGTACATCCATATGTTGCAGTCCAAATGATGGCTTACCTTCTATTTACACAAGCATACGTGAATCATGCATCGTGTTGCTGTTAGTACCTTAGACAATGGTAAGCATCTTCCACTTACCTCCTATTAGTTAAAAACATATGCAGATCGATTGTCGTATCGTAGTTAATACACCGTAGACAACAATGGGAATGATTACTTACGGCCTATTGTATCCATACATACGTGGATCGTGTGTCACATGTCATAATTAATACATCATTGTGTATAACCAGCATAATGGCTTACTTGCTATTACATACGAACGTATGCGAACGTGCCATGTCATGATTAGTAAAAGCATAGTTTATGACTGGAACATTGACTTACAAGCTATCATACAGGAACAGAAGTGAATCATATGCCATACCATGATTAGTGCATCCATACATTTCATACAGAATGATGACTTACTCTCTATCATACACAAGTATATCAGAATCATGTGCCATAGGATGATTAGTACAGCGTAGTTGAGGATTGGAAAGGTAACTTACAAGCTATCATACGGGAACAGAAGTGGATCGTATGTCATAGCGTGATTAGTACAGCGCATATTGCCATCAGACTAATAACTTACTGCCTATCGAGTGCCATAGCGTGATTAGTATACCATAGTTTGTAATCGAAGTGTTAACTTACCTCCTACCAGGTGCAAGCATACGCGGATTGTGTGCCACGTTACAGTTAGTACATTCATTCACTGCAGTCAGGATGATTACTTACCTCCTATAATTCAAAAAGATACGTGGATCATGTGACATATCGTAATTAGCATGCCATACATTTAGTCAGAATGATAACTTACGGGCTATCATACACAGACATATGTTAATTGTGTGTCATATCATGGTTAGTACCTCGTTCATTGCAGACAAAGTGACAACTTACAGTCTGATATACAAGCACATGCGTCGATTGCATGCCCATAATGCAATTAGTACTCATCCATTCCGGCTAGAATGGTAACTTACAATCTGTTATACGCAAGCATATGGAGTTAGTACTTATTCATTCCGGCTAGAATGGTAACATACAGTCTGTTATACACGAGCATATGTAATTAGTACCTCAGGGTTACAATAATAATGTTAACTTACTGGATGCTATAGGTAATCATACGTGGACCGAAGGGCATATGTAATTAGTACCTCAGGGTTACAATAATAATGCTAACTTACAGGTTGCTATAGATAATCATACGTGGACCGAATGTCGTATGTGATTAGCACCACATGGGCTACAATAATAGTATCAACTTACAGGCTGTGTATATACAATCATATGTGATTAGTCCCTCATAAGTTATATCAGAATGGTAACTTACAGTCTATTATAAATAAGCGTACGTGGATCGAGCGTCATTTACGGTTAATATTTCACGCATTACAACAATAGCAGTGTTAACTTACGCTCTATTTATACACGAGCATAGGGTGAATCGAAGGCCATATGCAATTAGTACCTCATAGGTTACAACCAGAATGGTAGCTTACACTCTATTATAGATGAGTATACGTGGATAATGAGTCATATTACGGTTAATATTTCACGCATTACAGCCATAACAGTGTTAACTTACGATCTATTTATGCACAAGCATACGTGGATCATGTGTTATATTATGGTTAGTATACCATAGATTACAAATAGAATAATAACTTACAGGCTGTTATACACAATATATGACGTATCATAATTAGTACAACATACCCTCTAATAATTGGACTGCTCACTTACGCCCTATCACACACAACGTATAGATTGGTGTGCCATATTTTGATTAGTACACTTTACACTGCAAGCAGAATGATGACTTACAGATTCTTAGAAATGACATTACACATGATTTGATTTATATTACGATTAGTATAGTACTTGTTATGGTCAATAAGATAGATTATTACCTTGAGCTAACAAATTGATAGGGAGAATAAACATAATGATGTGATTAGCATGTCAAAACAGCCATTTAATATACATGAACTTACGAGCTGTCGGTAATCATCGGTAGACAATGAAACAATAGGCTACGATTAGTACATCAATTGATAGGGTCACGGCCAGACATACCACGACGAATCAATGTGGGCTTGACTTCAGCGGCGACCAGGCTGGCGACAGCGACGACGGCGACGGCAATAGCGATAATGGCAGAGAACTTCATGTTGATATTGGCCTAGAGGGGTAGATAGACAGATAAGCTGACTAGAACGAGAGTAGAAAGTATAGTAGAGAGTATAGCAGAAGAGTGGGTATGAAGATGGCAAGGTGAGTGTGCTAAAAAGTGCTTGATTTATAGCCGAGATGGTGCTAAATATTTAGATGGAAAACATGATGATGGCTATCGTGGCGTCATTCATTATCCACACGAGTAATTGCTCTAAGCATCTACTTCGCATGCCGACATGTTGTAACGACATGAAATGATATTATAACGCTGCATTACACATTTCATTGCATTGTTTTAGCTCAAAGGCCTTCTCTTCTTATTTCCTTCATCTGAGATTCTTTTCATGGGGCCTTATAACCCAATCCTATGTTGTTATCCACTATTTCCTCCATACTCGCCACTTCCATTTCTCTTTTTACCTGTTAGCCCCAAGGAGAAACATTTGCATTGGGGTTATTTTGGTGGTGGTGTGATAGAAGTCATCATTGTCCAAAGGTAGCAGGACTGGTATTTGGATAGGCCAACCTTTGAAAGAAGAAAACCGGAATGCACCAGCACCATGGCTTTTGTCCATATGTTTCACCAACCTCATATGAGGAAGATGGATGACAATTTGCTGGTTAAGGATTAAGCAATTAACCGCAGTTTGAGTAAAACAGATCAGTTCAACAGAACGTGTTAGAGCCATTTCGTTTTGGAATAGAGGTCTGGGCTAAATCATTAGAATAGCCAACCATTTAATTAAAAGCAACCGTCATCTGCAATACATGACACAAATACAAGCATACAACAATGTAGGAGTGTTTAATGATATCCGTTGCTTTCAAAGTAGTCGGATCGATCAGTCCAATGCAAGCAAGCTGGGGAATATGAGTATTTGCCGAAGGAGGGAGTGTTTACTTGCTTTGAATTATCGAATGCAACTATCATTAGTCTAGGAACTGACGTAGCTCGTTTACATCCACCTATTTGTTCGACATCATTCTTCCCAGCCAATAAAAGTACTCATTTCCATCATCATTTGTTTTAACTCCTTAGTCCCGCATTTCACCACCATTAGACATTATGCTATGCTCGGATTGTTATGCGTATTACATGCATGTGTGGTGAGGATAGTCGGCTGTTCGATGAAGTCGATTAAGAAGTGGATAGGTAAGAATAGGAAGCATGCCTGCCTAGTTGGACAGTGATGGCAAATCAAGTTGAGTAGCCGATATTGTGCTCATTTAGCATAGAAATACGTGCGAATTACGAACAATACACGATAGCTTCCAATAATAGAGCGTGCATGTAATTATTATTCTGACTTGATTGTCACATCCATACAAATGTCATTCATTATCATGACATCTACATGACATGTTCATTTGTATGTCATCTATCATTGTTCATTCCATTGTCGCTTGACATGATTGATACTGATTGCAATGCATCACGACATGTCATCGAATGATCCCACAATCATATGGACATGAGCATACTCGATGCTATCTATAATGCGATACGACATTCATTTAATCAATACAATCTATTATCATTATTAATTACACTGTATAAACCAGCATACTTGATGATCTAATAAATCCATTCATTCATTTACATACACATGCAGTATACTCTACCAACAGCTTCTCCAATTGCTCATAGACTTACGTAGCACATACTGAATCCTACTAGTACAATTACTAGCAATGCTCAACATTATACCACCATCCTTTGTTGCTTTTATCTGTTTGTTGCTGAGCTATAGGCGGTGTTATACCATTGCAGCAAAGTTATCAATGGTATTAAATAACACGAAGCTTACATTGCCGTATTCACGATATACATACTCGAATAAACATAGATATTATGCATTTTGCACAATTGTTAGCACCATTATCGCATTGCTATTATTATTGAGTAGCTGTCATGGCACTAGCAGTTGATGGTTATCGCTTCCACACATAAAATACACAAGTATTATTATCATAACCATTATTTATTAGTAAAACAAAAGGCTAGCTGCGTTAATCGGTTAGAGGGGAAACTTTGTACAAAATCATTCTAATGGTTAAGGAGGTGGAATTGATTGGTTGACGTGTCACTTTCTCGTCAGTCCGATACGGCAGTTTTCACCGTTGAATATACTCTCGTCATTTCAACTCATCTTCTTGCAACGTGTCAATACTTGTTGTCGTCGTTCGTTTCCTCTTCTTCTTCCTCTTCTTTATTACTGTCACTACTGCTACTGCCACTACTATCTAGCAGTTATCTCATTTCCTTTCTATTACTAGTCATAGTGAACAGTTTCTATAACTGAGACTATTGTCGATATTAGCCAGTATTTGGTTGATCTCGTGTGCGTGTACTTGTACGTGTATGCATCAACCGAGACTCATCTCATAAACCGTCTAACGCGTCTTTAAGCTATCAAGATGCATATGCTCACTAAGGTAGACTATAGTCAATTCCTATATGCAAGTTGTAACCCGTATGTATATACTAACAGTTCCTCTCGTTATACGCACATATAGTTCGAGTCTAAGAGCAATCGAGTCAAGGGTCTCTCGTTTCATCCTAAACGACCATGGATTCTCGCCTCGTTGCATAATGGCTCTATTCAGCTTTGGGATTATCGTATGGGTACTTTGCTGGAAAAGTACGAGGAGCACGAAGGTATATCAGTGATTTCTACTTCTCATAGTGTATGCACACTTTAACTTATAGGTTGTTGCTGTTGTTGCTGTTCTTTTTGATTTACCGCTTGTTTAGGTCCTGTACGCGGTGTTCATTTTCATCCTTCGCAGCCACTATTCGTCTCGGGCGGTGACGACAATCGCGTGAAACTATGGAACTACAAGACGCGTCGTTGTCTCTTCACCTTCTCGGGACATATCGACTATGTACGCACGGTGTTCTTCCATCATGAACACCCGTGGATTGTGAGTTGTTCAGATGATCAAACGATTCGTATTTGGAACTGGCAATCTCGTACTTGCGTGGCCGTACTCACCGGTCATAATCACTATGTCATGTGTGCGCAATTCCATCCTAGCGAGGATCTATTAGTGTCGGCATCTATGGATCAAACGGTACGCGTATGGGATATCTCTGGTAGGTACACGTTGCAATAATGTCTTCTCTTTAGCAGTAGGACCCTTACTAAATAGCATTGAATGTTTCACAGGTTTACGCAAGAAGAACAAGTCAAAGAATGCCGTCACCGTGGAGGATTTAGTTAGTCGTGCCACCGGTCAGCCAGATCTATTCGGTAATTCCGATTGCTCAGTAAAGTTCGTTTTAGAGGGTCACGATCGTGGTGTCGACTGGGTAACCTTTCATCCAACCATGCCATTGATTCTATCGAGCGGTGATGATCGCCAGATTAAACTATGGCGAATGAGTGGTAAGTAGTAATGTACACACACACACACGTATATATACATATATAAACATGATGCATTACTAGATGTTAAGGCATGGGAGGTTGATTCATTCCGAGGCCATATGAACAACGTGTCTTGCGTTCTATTCCATCCGACAAAGGAGTTGCTCATTTCCGACTCGGAAGACAAAACCATTCGTGTATGGGATATGCAGACACGCACTGCAGTTCAAACATTCAGACGAGATCAGGATCGATTTTGGATTCTAGCCTCACATCCGGAACTAAACCTATTTGCTGCAGGTAAATAATACTAATCATTATATCAGTTAATTAGTGGTATAGTACACGCGGGCTAAACAATCATGAAATAGGACATGATAATGGTCTACTTATATTTAAACTGGATCGTGAACGACCCGCCTCAGTACAAAGTCAGAATTCGTTATTCTTCGTTCGTGATCGAGTACTACGACTCTATGACTTTACGCGTAATGTTGACCAGCCAATCATGTCTATTCGTCGATCGGCTACACCGTACACGCAACCGCGTTCCATTTCATTTAATCCAGCTGAGCGTGCAGTACTTGTTTGCTCGGTAAGTTATAGAATACATTTCAGCTACTCGACTAACCTTTGACTATTGTCGCTGCTATTATTGACTATTATGGCTATAGGCGGTAGATGGTGGTACCTATGATTTATACTCGTTACCCAAGGAGTTTAGTGGAGATTTACGCGACTGTCCAGAGCCTAAACGTGGTAGTGGTACTACGGCCATTTTCACATCGCGCACTCGATTTGCTGTATTGGATAAAGCAGAGCAACAAATCTACATTAAAGACATGTCGAATACAGTTACCAAAACAATTAAGCCCACCCATCAGGTGACGGAAATCTTCTTTGCCGGCGCCAACTATCTATTGCTCGCCACGCCCACGGCGGTAATTCTATTTGACACGCAGCAACGTCAAGCAGTAGCTGAACTGGCTGCTGCCAATGTCAAGTATGTTGCCTGGTCGGCGGACATGACGCATATTGCCTTGATGAGCAAGCATAGTAAGTCTAGTGGATTTGGCACGATAAATGATACACATGTACTAATTTTTGTTGCATCTATTTAGCCATCTACCTTGCCACAAAGACGCTGGAGCAGAAGGCGTCCATCCACGAGACTATCCGCATCAAGAGTGGTGTTTGGGATGAAAGCGGCGTTTTCCTATACACGACATTGAATCATATCAAGTACACGCTAGTTAATGGTGATCACGGCATTATTCGTACACTCGAGCAACCCGTCTATTTGGTTCGTTCAAAAGGCGCCAATATATGTTGTATGGAGCGTGACGGTGAAGTGCATAGCATTACCATCGATCCTACCGAGTACCAATTTAAGTTGGCATTGGTACGCGAACGATTCGATCAAGTATTACAGATTATTCGTACCTCGAACTTGGTCGGTCAATCGATCATCGCCTATTTGCAAAAGAAAGGCTATCCAGAGGTAAGACTAGCTAGTCATGAATAACAAGAATATAAAAATATAAAATAAAAACACACGCTAACAATGAATGCCATTGCTATCATGTCTATCTAGGTGGCATTACAATTCGTAAGAGATACCAAGACGCGATTTGAACTAGCCATCGAGTGTGGTAATTTGACTGTTGCCATGGAGGAAGCGAAGAAACTAGATCGTGTGGAATGCTGGAGTAAACTAGGTGCCGAAGCGTTGAAACAAGGCAATACAAAGGTGAATATCACTCGTAATTGCGTATTTCAACGATAATTGCTTACATTTATGTATTAATATTATTAAAAAGATCACCGAAACAGCCTATCAACGCACCAAAAACTTTGAACGTCTCTCCTTCCTTTACATGGCCACGGGTAACACCGAGAATCAACGTAAAATGTTAAAGATTGCCGGATTACGCGGTGATGGTATGTCCCGATTCCACAACGCTCTCTATCTGGGTGATATACGCGATCGTGTCAAATTCCTAACTGAAATGCATATGTGTAAGTGGGCCACTGATGATCGTACGTGCGGATGAATGAATAAACGTTAACATTCGTACGTTTGTTTAGATCCATTGGCCTATTTAACTGCCAAATCTCACGGACTTGATGACGAGGCAGTGGAGATATTGGCATTGGCCAACAAGACCGAAGAAGAGTTAACCGATCTACCGACACCGGGCCAATTGCTTCGTCCACCCGTACCGGTCAATCGACTTGACGATAGTAACTGGCCACTTAAGGAATTCCAGCGTAATGCCTTTGAACGTGCCTTCGTTAGTGGACAGCTTGACTCGACCGATATGGCAGAGACAGAGATTACGGCCACCACTGCCGCTACTACTACTGCAGCATCATCATCGCTAGCATTTGATGCATTGGAGAGCTTTGAAGCAGAAGAGGAGGTGGAAGTCGGTGCTGGCTGGGGACTAGGTGATGATATGGATCTGCAGCTCGATACAGATATAGCAGGTGCCGGTGGAATCGGAGGAGTAGCAAGTGGTAGAACGGGCAATGTTGCCGAAGGAACACCGGAAACCGAACTATGGTGTCATAACTCTCCATTGGCTGCCGATCATGTAGCAGCGGGTAACTTTGAATCAGCCATGCAGGTATGTTGAATGTATACTATTACGCAAACATAGATTATTGTATAACTTACCTATACAAATCGTTTGCTCTCCCTACTGCACTAGTTATTACATCGACAAGCTGGTATTGTCAACTTTGCACCATTAAAGGAGCACTTCCTTACGATCTACAGCTGTTCACGCGCTTGGCTTTCCGGTGTCCCCACTCTACCGCCTTTCTCCTTCCCGATGCGTCGTAACTGGGAGGAGACTGATCTACGCAAAGTGTTACCGGTGCAGCCGTACTCTCAATCAACCATCGATACCGCGCTATTGCAACCGGCCTATAAATCATTTATTAGCGGACAATTCAAGGAGACTATCGTGCAGTTCCGTGATGCATTACACTCGTTATTGCTCACGGTGGGCACATCGGCCAGTGATGCTCAACAGGTATTGTAGCGCGATATGTCCTCGTATTCATTAGTACTAACACGATACACGTATAGCTACGCCAAGTAATGGAGGAGTGTCGCGAGTACATTATCGGTCTCTCCATGGAGGTGGCACGACGTGAGATTGCCACACAAGACTCGTTCGAGGCAAATAAGCGTTCTTTGGAGCTTGCCGCTTACTTCTCCCATTGTAAAATGCGAACACCGCATCAAATCCTCACTCTAAGGGCGGCTATGGCGCAAGCCTATAAGGCAAAGAACTTTTTGAGCGCATCGTCATTCGCTCGTCGCTTGCTCGATCTACGTCCGATGGCCAGTCTAGCCAAGCAAGCCCAACAGATTAAGGAGGTATCGGATCGTACGCCACGCGACGAGATCCCACTCGACTATGATCATTATAGCGAGTTCATTGTATGCGCTATCTCGTACCAGCCTATCTACCAGGGAGATGCTCATGTACGTTGTCCGTGCTGCACGGCCATTTATCGTCCGGAGCACAAGGGTACACTATGTCCAGTATGTCAGCTAGCCAAGATTGGCACAAATGGCACTGGTCTACGTCAATTCTGAACGATTACTCGCCTATGACTTGCATGGAACTATACTACTGTATAGTTTTTTATTTCTAATTGATAATAAAATGATGTTTGAATGCTGTTGAAATCTTACACTATTCATCAATATTGCTTGTTATTGATTATTGCTAAATTGTATCCATGTGTTTGTGCATATTCATGTAATAATGCTAATGTTCATTCAACTGATACCATGTATATTAATAATTGATTTCACACGAGGGAACCATAACAGATGGCGACATTATATTTGGACGATATTAATTGAGAAAAACATACGCTTTCGAAATGCAACTATGAGTCCCCATTTAAATTCGAAACACAATTACCAAATTGAGTTCTAAATAAAGCTTTATATCAGGTAACATTTGCACCAAATATGGTAAACAATGTTTAACACCCGATTGCGGTATTTAAACTAATTGTTAAGCAAAATTGTATATAATATAAATATTCCCGAGATTCACATAACCCACCCGTATTTCTATAAACCACCCATATAATTGCGAACGTTTACCTCCTCTATATTCTTAAGTTTCTATCATTTCATATAAGCTATTTGTGCAGGCCACAAATATATATATTATCCACATATTTCTCGAGTAACACGCATCAAGATGAAGACTCACGCATTATTGACACTTACGTTGACGGCAGCGTGTACTATACCTCTTGCCTATGCAGGGATAAAGCTAACTGCACCGGAACCACGCTATCAAACCACATACAGTCCAGTTACCTCTTTATGCGGTGGTTTCCCCGCAGCACCGGCCAATGTATCCATGAAAGCCGGCAGTAGTGTGACGGTAGAAGTTGAAAAAAGCGTAGCTAGCAAAGGACGTCATTGCCAGTTTGCTCTTTCGTACGATGGAGGAAATAAGTTTGCGGTCATTCATGACGTTTTGGACGACTGTTTCATTACAGATACCAAGTATGAAGTTAAAATCCCGGACAATCTCCCTACCGCTGGAAATGTCGTTTTTGCCTTGCAATGGTATGACGCAGACGAGTACAGCAGGTTCTATATGAATTGTGCCGATGTGGAAATTGTTGGTGTTACCGGCGGCAGCTTTACCGGTCCTGAGATGCTAGTAGCCAATATTCTTAATGGCCCAAGTATTGAACCTTGGAGGAAAGGCTCCCAAGGACTCGGTAAACATTTGTTCTCTAAAAGAGCGCCAATGACAATAGAATTTCCGAAAATAACAAATAGTGCAAACAGTACTAATACTTCCAGTAATGATGCTAGCAATAACGACAGCACGGCATCGACTGAGTACGCCATATACAATGCAACTATGGATTTACCGGCCAATTATACCGACAATAGTACCATATCATCAGCTAACAATACTAGTGCCAATACCACCCAACTACCAGTCACTGATTACAGCGGCACTGATGTAAATCAGACAACGACCACGGACTATACTAGTACCGGTGCTGATGTAAATCAAACCGCGGCTACTGGCAACACTGGTACTGGTGCCGCTGACTACACCAACACTGGTGCCGTCGATTCCACCAACACTAGCACTGGTGCCACTGACTACACTAACACTGGTGCCACTGGCTACACTAACACTGGTGCCGTCGATTCTACTAGCACTAGCACTGGTGCCACTGACTACACTAACACTGGTGCCGTCGATTCTACTAGCACTAGCACTGGTGCCACTGACTACACTAACACTGGTGCCGTCGATTCTACTAGCACTAGCACTGGTGCCGCTGACTACACTAACACTGGTGCCGTCGATTCTACTAGCACTGGTACCACTGGCTACACTAACACCGGTGCCGTCGATTCTACTAGCACTAGCACTGGTGCCACTGACTACACTAACACTGGTGCCGTCGATTCTACTAGCACTGGTGCCACTGATTACACTAACACCGGTGCCGTAGATTCCACTAGCACTGGCGCTACTGGCTACACTAACACTGGTGCCGTCGATTCTACTAGCACTAGCACTGGTGCCACTGACTACACTAACACTGGTGCCGTCGATTCTACTAGCACTAGCACTGGTGCCGCTGACTACACTAACACTGGTGCCGTCGATTCTACTAGCACTGGTGCCACTGGCTACACTAACACTGGTGCCGTCGATTCTACTAGCACTAGCACTGGTGCCACTGACTACACTAACACTGGTGCCGTCGATTCTACTAGCACTGGTGCCACTGATTACACTAACACCGGTGCCGTAGATTCCACTAGCACTGGCGCTACTGGCTACACTAACACTGGTGCCGTCGATTCTACTAGCACTGGTACCACTGGCTACACTAACACCGGTGCCGTCGATTCCAACAGCACTAGCACTGGTGCCACTGACTACACTAACACTGGTGCCGTCGATTCTACTAGCACTGGTGCCACTGACTACACTAACACTGGTGCCGTCGATTCTACTAGCACTAGCACTGGTGCCACTGACTACACTAACACTGGTGCCACTGGCTACACTAACACTGGTGCCGTCGATTCTACTAGCACTAGCACTGGTGCCACTGACTACACTAACACTGGTGCCGTCGATTCTACTAGCACTGGTGCCACTGATTACACTAACACCGGTGCCGTAGATTCCACTAGCACTGGCGCTACTGGCTACACTAACACTGGTGCCGTCGATTCTACTAGCACTGGTACCACTGGCTACACTAACACTGGTGCCGTCGATTCCAACAGCACTAGCACTGGTGCCACTGACTACACTAACACTGGTGCCACTGGCTACACTAACACTGGTGCCGTCGATTCTACTAGCACTAGCACTGGTGCCACTGACTACACTAACACTGGTGCCGTCGATTCTACTAGCACTGGTGCCACTGACTACACTAACACCGGTGCCGTCGATTCCTCCAGCACTAGCACTGGTGCCACTGACTACACTAACACTGGTGCCACTGGCTACACTAACACTGGTGCCGTCGATTCTACTAGCACTAGCACTGGTGCCGCTGACTACACTAACACTGGTGCCGTCGATTCTACTAGCACTGGTGCCACTGATTACACTAACACCGGTGCCGTAGATTCCACTAGCACTGGCGCTACTGGCTACACTAACACTGGTGCCGTCGATTCTACTAGCACTAGCACTGGTGCCACTGGCTACACTAACACTGGTGCCGTCGATTCCAACAGCACTAGCACTGGTGCCACTGACTACACTAACACTGGTGCCACTGGCTACACTAACACTGGTGCCGTCGATTCTACTAGCACTAGCACTGGTGCCACTGACTACACTAACACCGGTGCCGTCGATTCCTCCAGCACTAGCACTGGTGCCACTGACTACACTAACACTGGTGCCACTGGCTACACTAACACTGGTGCCGTCGATTCTACTAGCACTAGCACTGGTGCCGCTGACTACACTAACACTGGTGCCGTCGATTCTACTAGCACTGGTGCCACTGATTACACTAACACCGGTGCCGTAGATTCCACTAGCACTGGCGCTACTGGCTACACTAACACTGGTGCCGTCGATTCTACTAGCACTGGTACCACTGGCTACACTAACACTGGTGCCGTCGATTCTACTAGCACTAGCACTGGTGCCGCTGACTACACTAACACTGGTGCCACTGGCTACACTAACACTGGTGCCGTCGATTCTACTAGCACTAGCACTGGTGCCGCTGACTACACTAACACTGGTGTCGTCGATTCTACTAGCACTGGTACCACTGGCTACACTAACACCGGTGCCGTCGATTCCAACAGCACTAGCACTGGTGCCACTGACTACACTAGCACTGGTGCCGCTGACTACACTAACACTGGTGCCGTCGATTCTACTAGCACTAGCACTGGTGCCGCTGACTACACTAACACTGGTGCCACTGGCTACACTAACACTGGTGCCGTCGATTCTACTAGCACTAGCACTGGTGCCGCTGACTACACTAACACTGGTGCCACTGGCTACACTAACACTGGTGCCGTCGATTCTACTAGCACTAGCACTGGTGCCGCTGACTACACTAACACTGGTGCCGTCGATTCTACTAGCACTAGCACTGGTGCCGCTGACTACACTAACACTGGTGCCGTCGATTCTACTAGCACTGGTACCACTGGCTACACTAACACTGGTGCCGTCGATTCTACTAGCACTAGCACTGGTGCCGCTGACTACACTAACACTGGTGCCGTCGATTCTACTAGCACTGGTACCACTGGCTACACTAACACTGGTGCCGTCGATTCCTCCAACACTAGTACTGGTGCCGCTGACTACACAAACACCGGTGCCGTAGATTCCACCAACACTAGTACTGGTGCCGCTGACTACACAAGCACTGGTGCCGTAGATTCCACCAACACTAGTACTGGTGCCGCTGACTACACAAACACCGGTGCTGTCGATTCTACTAGCACTAGCACTGGTGCCACTGACTACACAAGCACTGGTGCCGTAGATTCTACCAACACAAGCACCGGTGCCACTGATTCCAACAGCATTAGCACTGGTACCGCTGACTACACTAACACTGGTGCCACTGATTCCAACAGCACTAGCACTGGTGCCACCGATTCTACCAGTGTTAATGCCACTCAACCAGCAGCCGCCGATTACACCAATGCTGGTTCGGCTCAATCAAAGCGCTGTGTTAATAAGGTTAAAACTTGCACTTGCACAAGCACTAGTAACAGTGTTGCTATGAGCTATAGTACAAATTCGACTTCATCTTCTAATGCCACTAGCTCATATGATAGCCAACAAGTTGCCAGTAATGCATCAACGGCGAATACTACCGCTTCACCATCCGGTGATCCTACCGTATCTTGTACGTGCAGTGAAACTGAGGAAGCTACACTACCAAGCACCGACATGAATAATGACGGTTGCACCACTGAACCTGCAGCTACCGACTCCAGCCCACGTTGCGTTAATGGCCACAGCAGCTGCGTTGGTGCTACTCATTATTCCGTATGTGGAGCGGGCATCCTATACAAGATGGAGTGTCCAAAAGGCACTCAATGTCAGAACGGTCCAAATAACATGATTGCATGTCCATTCTCTCAAGGCTCCCAATAAGCACGCGTCAACTCAATAAACCATTTTATTATAGATGTAATTACCATACGTTTATTGTATACAAATGTGTTAAATAACTATTAACGACGATAGAACCCTTGCATCATCCAGTAACATTTAGTATGTATCACTAATGGTATTAACAAGTAATTTATTGCCAATTCTATGTTTTCTAGAAGTAATAGTATTTCGGAATGTCACTAGCTAGATACTGGACGGTTAAATGGCACGATAAAAGCCCGTAAATTGATAGAATACTAGAACGTGTAAGATGATGAATATCCGGTATCCTTCCATGTGCTGTCTACCAAATCAAGTAACGGACTAAGTCGGAGCTATAATCATTTTAAAATACAGTGTTTTTTGAAAATTTATGCTTTCTTTTGCTAGCATTCCATCATGTATAAATTACCATCAATTATCATCATTAATGGTATTCGAGCAACTTTTGATAAACTTTTTCATCTATCTCTTACCATTAACACTTGTCTGCTATCCATCATCTACCATTTGTACGGATAACTTATCACGATGCATATTCATAACGTCTATACTATGCTTTTATCCAGCATACCGCTCTTTGCATTTACGCAAATTGTTCTCGCTATGCCACCGCTTCCACAAGGTATTGTACACACATATATATATGTGTCATACTAGCATATGAAAATTCTATTAACATGCTTGCTTACTATGTGAATGTAACTTAGCA
>JAIXMF010000076.1:0-45575 GCA_025201365.1 Syncephalis plumigaleata | reverse complement strand
AATCTCTACAATGGCAACACGTTCCGATTCACTAACATCGAGTATTCGTGGCCTATCGTTGATAGCCGATGGTAAGTCAACGTATGTATAGATATGTTCATGCGATATTTCATTCATATTGCATCAAGCTTGTCTACTTCCGCAAATCTTACCTTAATAATGGTTGTGGTCGGTCGCGTGGCTGTGAAACCAATTTCTCATACCACCACTTCTCGTCGGCCGCATGCTGATCAATAATAAATAAATCGCCGTGTTGACGTCTACTTGATAATTGTGTATCCTCTTTGGACTGCGTAGCATCCGGCAATAGTACAAGAATAAATCCATGATTGAACTGGCCCAATATTTCCATACGATAGAAATCTTCCTTTTTAACTACGCGAGATAGTGCTTGCTCCGCTGTAACGGCATCCGAAGTAAGACCGGCTTCATTTTGTAGGATTTGACGTTGACGCACGAGTGAAGTAATGGGATTGCTGATATGTTTGCCGCCATCACCACTACTATGCTTACAATTGTCCTTGAGCTGTTCATGATAGAGACGACACGCTTCCGCCGAGAACATTGTCGTCATTGTTAAGTTCTGCAAATGTGGTCGACGTTTATTCGAAGCGACCAGCAATGCGTCCACAGGTGATACGCTCCGTTTTCGTTTCACTGCATCGTTAGTTGTTACATTGTCATTGGTGGTCTCTTGGTCAGTTTTGTTGATTAGTTGCGTGACATGCTCGGACAATGATTGCGAACTAGATAACGCGATGTCGCCATAAACATTGACGGTTGTCGTCTCAACTGGATCACCACCATCGTTGCCGATATCATGCTGAGCTAAGGCTGATTCTGGCGCATTTTGATATTCCGTATTCTCTCGACGCTCTAATGCATATCCTCCTCTATTCAGGAATGTTTCCAGTGTTGTCTGACCCTTATTCTCGACGATATAATTTGATTTCTTGGACGTAGTATCATTTACAATTCCCTCCACCCTACACGGATTACTATCGATCAACTCCTCCTCTTGCAATATATGTGAGATGTCCTTTGCTTGAAAATCCATAGCCGTCTCGCTAGAGGATGACAATAAGTCTAACGGATTATTGGCTTCAGTGCTAAGTGATCGCAACGACAAAATCGGGGATGAAGCATTGGCCTCTTGTTCTTTATTACTTTGTGGCTCTTCAACAATTTCAAATGATGACGAGAAATGCCCTAGCAAACTTGATTGTACGGTAAAGGTACGCTGTGATGGTTGGTAAAGCTCACTCAAGTATTCCTACTCATTTAGTAAGTAAATGTAGCCATCAATTATTATTACAAATGTTATCACCTTGAATTGTGCAATAATCGATGCTTCATGATGTATCATTACAGTGCGTTTATCGGGTGTTACATTGACGTCGTATCGATCTATTCAAGGCAAGAAGTTAGATTAGAGGAGAGAATGAGAGGAATCATGTTCAGTCAGCTTACCAGGTGCCAATTGAATATTAAGAAATGCCACGGGAACTGGCTGTATGTTTAATGTACGATACACGTCGTTTAACATCTTAATCATCTATTACCGAGTATTAATAAACAATCAGTATGCTATATCCTTATTCGTTCACCTTTGGTAAGTGAATTGGACGACGATTAAGATAAAGCAATTGACGATCACCACTACTACGACCACAACCGGGTTCACCACGAGAAAGATAGCCAGTAATCTTACATTGTTGACTAGATTTATGTAGATATATATTAGTTAATTGGTAGTAGTTCATCATATCCATGTATACAATTACTTTTTATCACTAGTAGCGGCATCAGTCTCTCCTTCTTTCTCTGCTTTTGCTGCTTTCTCTTCCTCCTCCTCATTATCATCATCATTCTCATCATCATTATCGGACGAAGCAACATTGAATGCAAAATCTACAGCAAGTAACTCTTTCGTTTGGCCCAATCCGTACACTTGACTAATATTCCCTAGCATATCTGAACTACCATCAGTTGATAGCATTATCCTGTAATCTAGAATGAGTAATCAATCGAATAACAATAAAGACATAGTGTAGCATACCCTTGTCCCATAGGATGACGTACAGTTAGTTTGACACCCTCAGAGATGATTGCATACGATTGTAGCCAACGATAAGCGCGTGCAAATTCACGTTTTGCATTGCGTTTGAATTCTGCCTGTCGCACCGGTAGACGTGATAGTAGTCCCTCCACGGTCACTGTCGTTCCTCTCTAATCATAATGTATCTATATCAGTGAATGATGATGATGGTGATGATGACGATGATGATGACGGTAATGTTCGGTAAATTTAACTCACAGTTCGTGCTACACTCGACCGTTCTACAATACTGCCTTGATGATCAAATATCACGCGTGTTCCGCGAGGTGCATCATTCGGTGTGGCCGTGGTAAGCTGCACCTTACCGGACACGGCACACAAAGAGGCTAGCGCTTCACCGCGAAACCCGAACGACAACACCTGACTAAGATCGGTGAATTGTCGTAATTTCGACGTATAGTGTCGTCTCCCTACAAGTAGCGCAATACCACCAATAAAGTATTAGATAAAATATATAGCATATGACATAATATCGCCCTCGCTTACCTATTAATTCAATATCGTTCGTGGCAATACCATTTCCGTCGTCGATGACTTCAATCAAGTCTAGACCGTGATTGCGAAACCGAATTTCTATTAATAATACACCATATGGACAAGCAGCTGTATTAGTGGCTTGGCAAACGATATTGCGCGTTATCTTTCTTGAGTTCGAGTAGCTCACCAACTGACCGAGCACACGCGTCCAAACTATTCTCCACCAATTCCTTGACAGCTGAACCGAGATCTCGTATGACTTGATCACTGCTTAAACGTTGTGCTGACTGCGTGTCAAGTGGACGTATACTTGCTTTGGAATTCGTATCGATAGAAAGGGACATAATACGCGAATACTATTGCAATTTGTTTTTACAAGAAATGGAAATGAAAATGAAAGTGATTGATTGTCATTTTTTTATTAACTATTTCTAATATTTTATTACATGAAAGCTTACGCGCTACTATTAACTGACTCATAGATTGTCAGCATGCTAATTTTAGTTGTATTAAACCGAACTATTATTCTAAATAAAAGTGTCAAGCTTTAACCTTGATATTGAGCGTGTACCTGCTTTTTTACATTTCTACTTGATAATGATAATGACAATGATGATGCAAGTCACATTGTTGTTGCAGCTTCTCTTTGATATAAATTTACATCATGCTAAATGTTTCTAAACAGCATGCCCATTGCACGTAGAGCATGCTTGCGTTGACTACATGAGGATGATGATGATGAGGATGAACTATGAATAGCATACTGTTTCAAAATAGCTGTGCTTCTCAACGCGTCATACTGTCTACACACGTACATCCGTGCAATGGCCATACGAACAGCAATACATGTCGGATGATCTCATGCTACTTTTCAATCAGCATCATCATCAACAACATCATCGTTGTATGTCAAGTACCATGGGACCTTTGTTCGAGTCATATTGCATGCTGAATAACGCGGATTACAACTCTACGAATTTTAATTAACTATTAACATCTAGAGGAATATACAAGTAAGATATCTACTATTCATTTATTATCCAATGATTGTTCAAGCATATGAATAATGTCGTCATTTCAAGGAGAGTAGAGAGAGAATGATGATAAATTGGAAAAATGAGCACAAGTCAATCATGTCACTTTTGCTTGATTGGTAACTCGGAGTTTGAACGGAAACTTGTCACCTGCTTGAAACCACCTTTGTTGACCACTAGTGTGTGTGTGTGAGGTCTCCAAGGAAGCAAGAAGCAGGAGAACACATACACACACATGCCGAAATAAGGTGAGGCTGCTTCCGCTTCATGGAGAAAGAAAGAAAGAGAGAGAGAGCAGGAAAAAGAGAGTAAGGAAGGAAAGAGATAATCCAGTTTATTCACGCAAAGTGCAGTGTAATTCATCCATTCGGTATGAATCAACGACAATTAGCAATGTTAGCAGTGTTAGTGACCCTTTCAACGTACAGTCTGCCATGCTAGGTCGCCTGATAGATCATGCTGTTGTTACGAGTACGATTACTGCTATTGCTGCAACAGTACATTGATGGATAGTCAGTTGCAACCACATAAAGAGGCGAGTCTGTAACGAGTCAGCCACTTACAACCGCACCCATTGCACATACGTACACAACACACGCACGCACACACAACACACAACACACATACGATATCCTCCGTTCAGACGTATTCTACAATACTGCATCTTTATTTCTTTATCAGTTTAGTAGCAGTTATTTTATTATTATTATTACTATTATTACTATTATTATTACCTCTACTATTGTTGTTGTTGTTGTTACTACTCCTCCTGTTGCTACTACAAAGTTTCTCTCGGACAGAGTCTTGTATATTAAGTGTTAGTCAGAGTGGTTCGTACGAGGAACTAGATAGCATTATTGATATAACAACTATACTCTATTCTGCGTTCTATCCTCGCTTATTGCCCTGGTTGGCGTATTTTGACTGTATATCTTTCGTATACGAATGTGCTCATCTATCATTTGTAAACTATGTCGTTGCGTCGTGCCTCCACTGCTTGGTCATTTAGCGGTATCTCCTTTACTAAAGACTGGGGTAACTCCTCAAGACGTAAGTATGAAACCTAGGTTACTACTACTATCAGTGTTGTTGTTGTTGCTGCTGCTGCTATTACGACAATAGCAAAGACGACAATGTTTTCTGGCCCTGTTCCCCCCCCCCATCGAACGGAGTGCAGAGAACATGCATAAACCTGTATTGCATACCAGTATACTGACGCGTTTCTTACCTTTTTCTTCTTACTCTTCTTAATACCTTATAGTATCTTCTACCGCTGCCACAACTGTAAATGCTGCCGCACCCATCGCATCTCCGGTCATTTCATCCACACCGTTCAAGCCCGTCTACGTCACGGTGCGACAGGCTCGTGCTCTACTCCCCTCTGGTGTACAGGCCAGTAAAGAGGCGGTACAAGCGGTGAATACGTTTCTCGATGAGCTGGTTATCCGATTTTGTGGGGAAATCCCAGTGCCGGTTACACGAGCCAGTGTTCGCATCACCGCTGAACACATGTTCCTACCGGGTTCACTGCAGGAAGCGTGTGTTCGTGTATGTACACTGCGTTCTAGCGATACTACTTGTCGATCCAGTGGTGAGCGTAAACCTTCCTCACGTAAACTAGAGGTTATCGAACGAATGTTCAGTTGTTGGGTGCCGTATACTAGTCGTGCTGCATCCACATCGTTCAAACTAAGTAACCCTACGTTCAATTCTACCCTAAGTGATAATGGTAACAACAGCAACAATAACAACAATAATAATCCACGCCACGATACACCCATGACTAGGCATGGTCTGGGTAGTGGCAGCTTCAGTAGTAGTGTTGCCGTGCAGCAATACTTTCTACGACAACCTAGCAGTGGTCGTAGTAATCCTCGGGAGAGCATGGAAGATCTGGCCACTTGTATCGAGGAAGACTCTAGGGCCATTATGCTTAACGGCGTTGAATTGTGCGATCTATTCCGTAATAGAGCAACGAAAACGCTGTCATTTCGTCGCTCGGCCACGGTTCGCGATGTTTCCGGTGCACGTATGTCGAAACGACGACGTCGCGCTTATACCGAGTATCTAATGCTACTCGGTGGTATTATCCGTGAAGTGGCACGTCATCTAGCCGTTGAACTAGGCCTGCACGCTCAACGATGCGATCGACGAGTGGTGTCGGTACGCGACCTATTAGCGCTACTCGACACGGATCCGCAACTCGAATCGATATTTCGATACATGCAACTACGCGATGATTTACGAGTAAGTGATCACTAGTGATATTGATGATGATGATACTAATTTTATTGCTCATTAGATGGCACTCTATCCGGATGCTCCTCATAGTCGTATTATTCGGTCGACTCCTTCATTTGTTAGGTTAAAACGTAAGAGCGTGCTTTATAATTATTTATAATGTTAATCTAACTTTGCGTTATACAGCAGGACGACGTGATGACGAGGCACAAGATATTCGCACTCAAGTACGTCGCTCCTTTATGGATACCGAGGATGAAGAGGATCGTTTTGATAATAATATGCTACGCCAGCGACATCATACATTGCATGCCGTGCCTCGTGCATCCTCTCGACGATCTATACATTCCATCGCTTCAGATGTCACCGATCTAGACAATTATTATAACAACAATAATAGCAGTAGCACTAGCCATATAGGTGGTAATGCTAGTGGTGGTAATGGTAATGGTGGTGGTGGTGGCACCACTCTAGCATCCTATCATTCGTATAGCAATTGTATCTCTAGCAGTAAGCACATCAATAATAATAATGATGATTATGTTGGTTCACTTCCATATTCACCACCTTCTCCGCGTTCCTTTGCATCACGTCGATTCCACGCTCAACGACAGACTAATCATCAATTCGTCCAAGTAACAACAAGTCATCATGGCAATGGCGGTGGTAATGCTACTGCTTCTCATAGTGCTCATAGTAGTATATCCACTCAACCTTTACTACGTTATTATAACTCTGCCATTAGTTCCAATAATAGTCATTCGATAGCAATCGACTGGCCTCCTATGACGTTGGAAGAGACGGAAATCGATGAGGTCGACACTGATGTACCGCTTTTACCTATGGATTTCCTACCATCACCTGTAATTCCACTTGAACTTGATCTATTTTCTCCACCGAAATGAGCAAGTATACAACAAGTGTAATGATGGTACTTTTGATTTCTATACTTTTCTTCTATATATTTCATTTGATTTATTTGTATGTATTTCACGACTATGTTATTTTGTTTCTTTCTATTCAGTTGATATGAAATCAATATTACTGACATGCTTCTCCTCCTCCTACTCATCTTCATTCTTTTTTTTTCTTTACCAATTGCTTTAACTCTATTTAATTGTGTACCAAGGTTGGTAAATGAGTCGTATTTCATTTGTTCATTTCCCACTTAATACTTCTTAAACAAAAGAAACTGCTACTTTGATTTTCCTCATACGTAATTGTACGATATTCTTGTCTCCTTAGCAAGAACTAATAAAATCATTAGTATTTATCGCTGAACAAGTATCCTGTACAGTGTTCATTAACTATGTTATCATTATCAAACTATAATATATGTGTATATGTGTGTATTGATTGAATGAACACAATCTCCTTTATCAATCGATAATAATAAATACAGAAAAATGAATAAGAAGAAAAGAAAGAGCAACGACAATAACGACGACAGCGATTAGAATTGACGTGTGATATGCGAATCAAGTATATGTGCCGCGTGATTAACATCGGTATCCATGCTAATCGTACTAATAATCGAGGCTATTTCACGAGCTACTAACAATGTCCTCGCTACATAAGCTGGTGGCATTGTATCACGATTATCCCTAGTGTTATACTTTAATGTCTCATTCGATGCTTGATCTATTGTTGAATGATCAACTGCTACCGCTAATGATTCTAGACAACGTACTAGGGAACCGGCTAATCTATCCGCATCTTGTAATAGTGTATTCCTCCAGCTAATGAGTTGTAATAAAAATGAACGAAGATGAACATGATGCGCCTGCATGGTCAGACTATCGAGTAATGCCGTGGCAAGTGCAGGATCCGCTTGTATGGTAGGCGATGCTAATTGACAAATATCAAACGCGTCTTTTGGATGACCACGAAGCGCGCGTACCAATGCGAGTATCGTTCGTTTCGGTGCATCCTTCAATTGTCCACTGTCCAATTGTAATGTCGCTAACAATGGTAAGAGTATTCGAGTGTCGCGTGTATTATTGCTGTTATTATTATTGTTATTAAGTTGTCCTGTTGTATTCCATGTATCAATGCCTGCAATGACACGTAATCCTTGCACGTCATTGACTCGTCCCAACGCAGATATCATGTCAAGGCAGAAACTATGCGGTGCCAATACTTTTATCCTTGATGATGATTTGTTGTCATCAGCGTGTAATCCATTCGATCGTTGTTTCATTATGATATTCCATGTACTCCATAGACGAGCACGATGTCGATGCATGGCATAGGCGATCTCCTTGTTATTAATCATAATACCATCTACCGACCAATGACTAGGCCATCTACCGAAAGCGTGTAATAAAGCGTGTATACTTGTACGCGACCATATTTGATCTATACCCGCTAGACGAGTGGCCATGGCACGCGCACCAATGGCATTCGACTTGTAAGCATAAGCGATTAGCATTGTACGATAGGCATCGGAAGAGACGACACCTCGTTTCTCAAAACGACCCAACATCGTTTGCCAATACGACATTGTCTTACGCCAGTCATGATTCTTCACGTTATTCCTATTGGTCGTGGCATCGTTGATAGTGACACGAACACAAGCATTTAGAAATACACGTTGAATCGCTGGATTGCCGTGTAAATTACGCTTCAGTATTTCCGACCAGTAAGTCTCCAATGTTTCGAGTGTGCTGGCTCGTTCCAATAATGGAATAAATGTATTGGCATTGGCAAGTGTACCATTAGGCGTGCTCGCTAGTTGATCCAGCATGGTAAGCAGTTGTTGGATACGTTTATCATAACTAGGATCCGATGGCTGGTGTGCCACAATCAATGCATTAATAGGAGCAGATCGAGGTTTCCAACCCGCGGCAATCATACGTTGTACATAACTAAAAGCAGCCGGTAGATTGTTGGCGCGTGCATTAGCGATGATCGCCGCATTGAATGCTTTAACATCCAGCATAGCACCACCCATTTCTACTACACGAAATACTATAAATGCATTCATTAATATATATGCTCGTATATATATGCTTATGCTACTTACTCGTATCTGCTTGTTCAAATCGTCTACGTCGACATAGTAGGACGGCCATCTCCGTGTAGGCATGTATCGCTTTTACCGAAATAAGTACGTCACCTTCATGTTTATGATGTCGAGTAAATACAGATTCGGCCAAATCAACACGATCAATTCGATCACACTTATGAATCAGTTGAGCCATGAGTCGACTAAATAAAGCTGAATTACTAGCGTATTGCTCCCTTAACTCGCCATAGATTGTATCGACCATTCGTGTTTGTAAGTCTGATGTGTTCACTTGCGTAAGTAGTTGACATGCTTTGAACAATAGTGTAAATGCCTGACAATGAACTAGATTAGCTTGCGCTGGTATAGCTGCTCATTATCATTGCTTACTTTTCTCGCTTCCGTATTATGTCGCACTTTCTTTACTTTGATGTTCTTGGATGCCAGCATGTCTTCATCGCCCTTTATTTCACCTTTATTCTGAAGTCTCTCTCTTAATCGTGCCGCTAGCTGTAATGGTGGTTCGAGTGTTCGTGATTTCACTGCTCTATTCCGTTTGGATGTCTTTGTCTTGTTTTGTATCGATGTACTGGATCGACCATAGAATGGCGGGTCCCATTGTGCATTAACTGGCAGTAAAATCGGGAATATCGAGAATGATTCGGCGGTTGCGTTGTTCGTTTGTTCACGTTGAGTTGTTTGACTATCGTTCACATTGGATATTGCATTCAATGACGGATTACCACCACTACTACTACTACCTGATTCATTTATTGCAGTTACTATTGGTTTAGTATTCCTTTCTGTTACTGCTAACGATCTATTACTACTGCTTAAGAATGATCGACGTGTTAATAAGCGTGTAGCTGTTGTCGTCGATAGTAGTCCTCTTCTTGCACGACTAGACCATGAACCACTGGTTATTCGTGGTAGATTACGCATTGTTGAAATGCAAATCCGTAATTAAACGTTGAATCTAGAAAGTATTGACGTATACACGTATAAAGTAACGCGAATAAAAGGAAGAAAAAGAGGGAGATACTATTTATTGATCATTGTAGTGGCTAGCTCTGTAATCACTAAACGGATGATGAATTCTGCACATCATCAACAATTCACTTGATACAAGATTTCAACAATCTAGTATATGCAGTAGTCAGTATTCTCATCAACGATCATTGTTTACTATTACAATTTATTCAAGATTATTTATGAGTTTGCATTGCTAGTAAATGGACCAAAGAATGTTTGTGCATTCTGCCATGCTTGTTGTTTAATCTCGTCAATGGATAATGATGTGGAGGAAAGTTCGCTGACTAGCGAGCATACTTGCTCCATTAGTGGATCTACTTGATCTACTCTATGTATGTCAGATTCAAGTAGTAAACGATCTATCGGCACTTCTCGTAACCATTGTTCCGTTTTCCTACAACATCGTTCGTTGATAACAGATGAGATACTAAAATAGAAACGAGGTGTACGACATGAATGATCATTGGATGATGACGATGACGATGACGATGATGATGATGCAGAACGAACAAGTTGCTTCTCGAGACGTAGTAATCGTTTTACCGTGTCTGCCGATCCTGTATACGAGTGTAGCATGATAGATGGTGGCCAACTAGTGGCATGTTTGGCTCGTTCTAGTAGGTAATCCATCAGTGCACCTTGATGCTGTACACAATGCACGGAGACAGGTCTAGTCAACTCGGCTGCCAGATCGAATTGCACCGCGAATGCTTCCTGCTGTCGTGCTTGATCATACTGTTGCCCCGTCTCTCTGTCCCGTGCTATCTTGTCTAAACCTGAGCATGGCACATATATCAGCTCTATCATTTATGTCTTATTACGTGGCATCTTACCAATTTCCCCTACAATTGCATTAGGATGTTCTGTAAGATAGTTGCGCAATAATGGCAACCACCAAATATCATGCTCACTAGAAGAAGAAGAAGAAGCCTTATTTGTCGTTGTCGTTGGTGGTGGTGTTGCATCTCGTTCGGCAAACCATGGGTGAAGTCCAAATGCTGGTTGAATTTTCTCCGGATACTGTTTGGCCATGTCGCGGACACTAGGCCAATCGTTGGGACATGTACCCATTAGACAAAGCCTTTGCGTTTTCAACTGACTTATTAGTGGATATTGACTGGGATCATCATCGATGATATGACAGTGAACATCGTAAAGCATTGGTTCTGATGAAGAGGACTTTGGTGCAATGGCTGATGACGCGTTCTTATCCAACTGGCCTATGTCGTGACTAGTCGAGGAAATGGTCGTCGATGGTGATATTGATGAGGAGAAGGGAGAGAAACGAATTGGAATAACATGTTAAACTAGTTTTTTATTCTACAGGCTTCTCTATTTTTTTAAAAAAAGGGTATAGGCTACTTGACAGTCATTACTAATAGGGATATGCATGACATTGGTGGATAGCAGCGTTGCATATGCATACTGAAAGGGGTGATAGTTTACAAGTATCCTTAACCAATGGCTTACTCGATATCTACACCTTTATTGATAGGTACCATAGACAAGCACTCACTCACTCACATATATAAATAAATCTGATTCATTCCATCATTCAGGATGACATCCATCATCTTTTGCTCTAGTTTATTGTTCCTGCACAGATATTAACATTGTAGCTATTGTAATAAGAATAATAATAGTACTCCTAGTGTATATCGATTGTTATTATTACTGTTATTGATAATGATTGCTCCTATCATTTGGTCAGCCGTATTAAATGGCACTCTATTTACCTTTGGTAATAATACGCAGCATTTGACGGCATTCCATTCGGGTCCAATTAGCACGCCTAATGCGATGATTCTACTGCCTGGCCTCACGGAAGGTCAGCTCTCGTTGCCCTGGACAACTAGAATTGCCGATGCGGTGGGCAAGCGTGGCTGGTCAACTGTACATCCAACGCTCTCCTCGTCGTATAACGGTTTTGGTACGGGTAGCCTTGAGCGTGACACGAGTGAACTAGATTTGCTGTTGGATCAACTGATTAAGCAAGGCAAGAAGCATATCATGTTAGTTGGTCATTCTACCGGTAAGTAAATATAGCATCCATTGATGTTGATGATATTTTTATTCATTGATTAATCATGTTATTTATGTAAATAGGCAGTCAACAATCACTACACTATGCTCGCTTTGGCAAGCATAAACGAATGCTCGCTGGCTGTGTATTGCAAGCCGCTCTATCCGATCGAGAATGGTATGCTTCAGCAGAACCGGAACATGCCAAATGGATTGCTCTCGGTCGTAAAATGGTCGCTGAAGGTGATGGCGAGGAAATGATGCCTCGCGATGCTTACTCATTCGCCCCAGTTACCGCCAATCGATTCCTTTCACTAGCCGATAAAGGGTAAGATTCATGTATAGCGTACAATCATTTCTTGTCTTAGTCGGCTAACCCTTGAATAATATCGATAGAGGCACGGATGATATGTTCTCTTCCGATTTAACGTTGAAACAACGCAAGGCAATCTACGCTCCGGTTAAAACAAAGCTTGCCATGATATTATCGGGAAAGGACGAGTATCTACCGAGTAATGTTAAAACAGAAACGTTGCTCAATAATGCCAAGACTGCCTACTCGAGATTCACCGTGTTGAAGACTATTCCAGATGTGGATCATGCTGTCACTCCTGTGCCAGGACAGATTGAACTAGTAGAAACAATTCTATCATTCATGGATACACTCAACATACCAAAGGAATAACAATAATAGTAATAAATATACTAATATACGCTTAAACACATTGAATGTAGCATATGTCATTCATATCTTTATATTTGATTAGTTGCTCTAGCAGTAATAAGCGTGTATAGGATCATCACGCTTTATAAATGAATCGGAGATGGATGGGCACATCCACAGGTTAGCATCATTGGCCAATCAAAATTACCAGGTGGTCGCTCGTGTATTCGCTTGACTGTTGAAGTGAAGAAGTGTGAATGCGTGGCTCAAGTTCATCATCTATTTCTCCTCTGCTTATTCTCCTCCATCCTACGCGTGCCTCATCTCCTTTTATTGTTATCGCTATTGTCATCGTGTTTGCGTGTCTAATACTACTACCATTACTACTACTACTACTATTAAAACAATACCAATCATCTATTAGCTATTGTGTTACTACTTGACTGATTCTACATCATGGCTGAACCAAAGCAGGTAAGTAGCGAGACGTGTTATATCTTCCTATTTGGCACTTGCTACATCGTCGTGGACTCGTTCACTTACAATGACACTCGTATATAGGCAACCCTGAATGGTTATGTTGGTTTTGACACCATTACCAGTCAGATTGAAAAGAAGCTATTGAAACGTGGTTTTCAACTTAATGTTATCCTAGTCGGTAAGTAGTCTACCAAGATAACTAGTATTGATGTCTATATTCCATATTCTAATGAAACACTACTACACAGGCGAGACTGGTCTCGGCAAATCGACACTTGTAAACACTCTATTTGCCGCACATTTAATCGACACCAAGGGTCGTCACTCGGCCGAGGATTCCTCGCGTCAAACGGTGGAGATCCAGACGGTATCTCATTGTAAGCTAAAGACAAGATAATAACAAGGCAGGATAACGATTAGCAAGTTATTAATGTTATTCATTGATACACATCTAGTAATTAATGAAAATGGAGTCAAGTTACGCTTGACTATCGTTGATACTCCCGGTTATGGTGACCAAGTTAACAATGATAACTGGTAAGTGAAGGGGGAGGGGAGGAGGGAGTTGATTTGCAAAGTGATTACTCCATTCATATTATTCATGATCTGCCGTAATAACACATTCCATACTATTTAGCTGGGATCCCATCATTAAGTATATCAAGGATCAGCATGCGGTCTATCTGCGTAAAGAGTTGACTGCCACGCGTGAACGCTACGTGCAGGACACACGTATTCACTGTTGCCTATTCTTCATTTCACCCACTGGTCATGCGTAGGTGTAGATGATGATAATAATAATGATGTAGATTGCTCAAATTTCTTCTTTCTTTTTGCTTTATTAATCTAGATTGAAACCCATTGATATTCAAGTGTTAAAGAAGCTTAGTGAAGTGGTCAACGTGGTACCGATCATTGCCAAATCTGATTCGATGACATTGGAAGAGCGTACGGCGTTTAAGGCGAGAGTAAGTTTGCGATAATAATCGTGGATTACTATAGAAACTAATTGTTACAATGATGATAATGATCAGATCAAGGAGGAATTGGAATTCCATGATATTCAACTGTATCCATATGAGAGCGAAGAAGATGACGAGACGGAACAAGAGTTGAATCGTTCGATCAAGGAGCGTATTCCATTTGCCGTGGTTGGTTCGGAAAAGAACGTCATCGTCGATGGCAAGGAAGTACGCGGTCGTCGTAATCGATGGGGTGTAATTAATGGTAAGTATGATTGTATTTATTGACAACATTATAGTATACTAATATATATACATATATATATATATATATATGGTATTACTCATTAGTGGAGGATGAGACGCATTGTGAATTCGTGCATCTACGTAACTTCCTTACACGTTCTCATTTGCAAGACTTGATTGAAACTACCGCTCATATCCACTATGAAGCATTCCGTACCAAGCAATTGTTGGCACTCAAGGAGGCACAACAACAACAACAACGAGGCAATCCACCAAATGGCACTCATGCCAATAACACAAGCAGTCCCGGAAATGTCTAGAATACTCATATATATATATACATATATATACATATATTAATTGCCAATCACATATACACGATATAATGGTTTGATTATTCTTATTCTTATTATATTGTTGCTGTTGCTATTCTCGTCTATGAATACAATAGCAACTCTGTCCGGTGGATACAAGCAACATTTCCTTATTAACTCGTCGTCGTAGTTGCACCTCGTTTAATATCTCCACTACCATTGCGTAGTGATTGTCTCTAAACTTTAATCATCACTAAATACGCATGTTCTCATATACATACATACATACATACATACATACATACATATTTAATGTGTTCTATTTTATTATTCAATATCCTATAATGATAGTTACAATCATCAAATACTCTTGGTTATTTGAAGTGTATAGATTCAATAGTACATAATGACAACCGCACAATTAAGGAATGATTTATGTGAATGAGGTGATTGATTGGATACATGTACACTTTCAATCTAGATTAACTCTGAATTGAGTTTCTTTTTCTTTTTTTCTTACTTTTTAATTGAACGCCCTCACTTTTTTTTCTTACGGCTGGACAGTCCAACAAGATCAGCAGTTTTTTTCATTCTTTTGTCCTTCCACGAACTGGCACGGATCTTAATCTATAACGTCCCCTTTATTCTTTGATCATCAAATAAAAAACATATAGTATGTCATACGGCAATCGTGGTGGACGTGGTGGCGGTGGTTTCCGTGGCGGTTTCCGCGGTGGTAAGTAATATTATACTATTAACTCGTTCTATTATTCGGTTATTTATATATATATATATATTAAACTATTCTACTCTACTATCGATAGGACGTGGTGGTGGTGCCGGTTTCTCAGCTGGTCCTCCAGATACAGTTACTGGTAAGTTGTCCATATACTATATATCTATATATCGGTAGAGTAATACTAAACTATTGTTTTATGCATTATTCAATGCGATTTAATAGAAATGGGCGCGTTCATTCACCCTTGCGAGGGAGAGATGGTGTGCAAGTCTACCAATCCAAAGATCCCTTACTTTAATGCACCCATCTACCTTGAGAATAAGACACAAATCGGTAAAGTAGACGAGATTCTTGGTCCAATGAATGAGGTCTACTTTACGGTAAAACTGCAAGATGGTGTCGTTGCTGGATCCTTCAAATCCGATGACAAAGTATTTATTGCACCCGATAAATTATTACCGCTAGACAGATTCTTGCCTAAACCTAAAGCATCTAAAGGTAAGCAACCAGAGATAAATAAGGAACTAGTTTAGAAATGAGTTGCTTATTTATAATGATAATGATACTAATAATAAATTATACAGTTGAGAAATCAGCGCGTGGTGGTGGACGTGGCGGTGCTCGTGGTGGTGCACGAGGTGGTAAGTAATCTACTATTCATTTATTCATTCGTTTGTTTGTTTGTTTGCTGTCATATACTCATATAATATCATCATGTTCTATTTATCATTATAGGTCGTGGTGGATTCGGTGCTCCTCGCGGTGGACGTGGTGGATTTGGCGGCGGTCGCGGTGGAGGTCGTGGTGGATTCGGTGCTCCTCGCGGTGGTCGTGGTGGATTCGGTGGTGCTCCACGCGGCCGTGGTGGATTCCGTGGCGGTCGTGGTGGTCGTGGCGGCTACTAATTATTAGATTTATTCTCTTTTGCTTTTATATTATGTCACATGATTAGGACGACACAATCATTTCACAGTCGGTGGTTGCTATACTATGCCATGCAGAATAAATCCTTATAAAAATCGTTTACAAGGGGCTTTTCTATATACTAATATGACGTCATGTCATGTGATTGAAAGAGGAGATGTGGACACGTCATATTGTGTCGTTGCTGTTGCCTTGCGTTAAGTGGGTTATTTAAGTAGCGGCGACAAGCCCATTAAATCCTCCCGAGTTACTCTGCTATATCACCATCCTGTTCTTTCTTGTTCGTTCGTTCGTTTGCTCGTTTGTTTCGGCCTTTTCTCTATTCTTCTACTTGCGTGCGTGCATACGTACGTACGTCCTTCACTCGAGCACCAGTCTGTATTTCCTACACGTTTGTATAGCACAAGTCTACAGCAATTGACACTAGTGTCGTTGACAACTCGTTTCTCGTTTCTCGTTTCTCGTTTCTCTTTTGCTAAATCACCAGTTCTTTGTCGTTCATCATGTCATCAGGTAAGCAGTATACCACGAGTATTGCCAAGTACAAGTAGCTAATAAGCACAATGATGAATGATATTCTAAAAGAGGGTCACGACAAATACATTATCGTGTTGGAGGAGAGTGCCGACGATCAAGTGGCCAACGACCTACGCGCTAACATCAGCAAGGAGGGCGGTAAGGCAGAGAGCTCGATCAAGATCGGTAAGGGCTACCACGCCATTCCCGCTACTTTACCCATTAGCATGCTACAAAGCTTTACCACCAGTCCACATATCAAGTATATTGAACCCGATGGTGAAGTGAGCATTCAAGCCCAAGCTATTCTGAACAAGCAAGAGAAATCATAGGCATGATGTCATTCATAGTCATCATCGTTGATGCTTTTTTGCTTTCTAGATGAATAAATTATTTGTCTAAACGAGTGTAATTTGTAAATGTATAGTACAAGTATCCATTCTACTAATCAACCAAATGTTGCAACATTCTTTATCCTACATGCCATTGTATTATTAGTAATACTAATAATAGGCTATCTAGTCTAGTCTATACAGCCAGCTAAGGTTATCCTATATCCAACTGGCACGGTCATTGTGGAATTTCCTTATTAGCCGCCGGATATTATGGAAATTACCGGGACGGAATTGTAAACTCGTTTATCGCTTGTTCCCAGACATTTTGGAAGATCATTTGGATAATACACAAATAGAAACTATTTGAATTTTAAATGATTGAGCACGTCCAAACATACAATAATAGTGAGAGTGATAGAGGATGTGAATATTACACGTTTGCATATAGTAATCGTAATAAGCGAAATACGAAAATGGCACTATCGCCTAGTCAAAGAAGGGAATTGGATTAGTCAAGCTTGAATGATAGCATATATATATCGCTCTGCTGATCATTCTTCTCTTTACGCATTTCCATTCCAACTACATGTCCATATTAATGCACACGCCTACTTGATCGTGTTCTATTCACCTCGTTACTGCTTCTCGAGTGAGTTACTCACGGTTATATTACTCCTCCTTCTTTGCCTCCGAGGAATGTGTCAATATTTAGTAACCATTCACACCTATGTTCCAAGTGGAAATTCATAGCATCAAGAATAGCAATAGTAATAAGTGTGTGTGCGTGTGCGTGTTATCTAGGATCAATAGTGGCGGAAGTGTTAAGTACCGATTAGAAAACATCAACCTGATTCTCCTGTATAAATAGACTACTATCGAATGAGTAGCCTATGCCAACACCTTGTATCGTTTATTACAATAGTCAGATAGGAGCATTATTCACGAGTCACTATTTATCATTATTATCGTACCTATCATTTCTTCTAAATAGCATATCCCTCATTTACGTTCACCGTTGTCGTCGTCGTCTTCTTGTTGTTGTACACAATTCTAATGAACATCATTAAGGTGAGTTGCTGCGGGTTAGTTGCACAGTTAGTGTGAGAATGTGATCATGATCTACTTCTCATTGGTGTCAGTTGTCGTTAATCGATACGTTTAACGCTGTGTTTTTCGTACGAGTGAAACCTCGGTTTCCTCTAGCTCATATTGATATCTCTTTTTACATGATAGCTTGTCCACACTTATCAGTAGTCGTATGCATCAGTCAGTCTTTGTTGTACATGAAATACGCTTATCCCATTTCTTTTCCTCATTCTTTTCTTGTTAGCCAGAAAACAACCAAGATATATTGACATTAATTGTTACTTTTCTTTGTTGTTGTTGCTATTGTCTCTCGCTATTCATCGTCGTCTTATTACTGACTCGTAATCTTGTAAGTAAAAACAACGAATACAGTACTTTTTCGCGTCTATATACATACTGCTTGTCTGTCCATTTGATCATCATCATCATCATCATCATCATCATCATTGTTATGCTCGTTCATTAAGCGAATGCAGGTTTGAACAGTCCCATTGATAAACGCGTATTGTAAAGTTTATTTGAATTTACTACATATATGTTTATCATTTTACTTTATTGCAAATGATATGGTGCACTGATTGTCATAATACTTTATTCGCATATGCAGTATAACATTAATCGACGGTCTATGCCAACGTGTGATTGCAGCTCTTATCACTGTTGTTGCTGTTGATCGTGTTAACACGATGAATGATGACCATTACTAGGTTTTTATTGTTTGATCTGGTTCTTCTCTCTCTCTCTCTCTCTCTCTCTCTGCCTCTGTGTGTGAGTGAGGATGCTGTACATAGGAAAGAGACCAGTAGTCATTGTCTTTCGCGTTGAGTTTCGTGTCGATTCATACTTTTTTTCGAAACATTGCATGGCTGAACTTTGTGATACACGCTTTGCCACCAATGTATAATATGTATGTATGTATGTATGTATGTGTATGTATGTGTATGTATGTGTATGTATGTGAGTGTGCGCGCGTGTGTGTGTCTATGGTTGGTAACTCGACAATATTGCTACTGCTAGTGCTGCTACTACCACCACCACCGCCAATCCTCCATTTGATCCGCGTGAAATTATCAAAGCAAAACTCATGGTCTCGTGGATTTACACCATGTGTGTGTGTGTGTGTGTGTGTTGTTTCTTTATTCAGTCTTACTTGAAAGCTAGCGTAACACACACAGTCATTATTACCACATTGCATTGATCAGACTTGGCTGCGTCATTGAATGAAGATTAAAGAGAGAGGAAGAGAGAGAGGATCACTCTTGATGTTCTTCGTTCCTAATTCTCGGTTGTATCAGATTTGCCATTACTCCATACAATTATTATTACATGGTACCTATTGATTGTATATAACAACGCTGTGCCATCACTCTAAGGATGACAGTAATAATAATAACACGACTACAGCAGCATATTAACTGAATAGTACGTGTTCATACGCATATATATATGATGCATTATTCGACCAAGGTGATTAATTACATCTATATTTTCTTTGCGTTGGTGACCATATTATCCACATCTTCTTCCACTTTCTCTCCTTGTCTACCACATATATTACTTGCTTCTCGACACTCATAATCACACATTAATCCATATACACACACGCGCCCTTCTTGTCATTAGCTCGTTGCTAGCTTTCATTGACTGCGGTTTCATTTGTTTTTCATCAAATCTTTATTGATTCCGATCATATTAATATCGAACTATATTCCAATTTAACACTAGTCTACCTTTTTTTCCTTTGTTGTTTAGATCGCTCGTTCTCCTCCAATCCTCACTAATCCGTCTTGGCAAAGTTACACTTGTTGCTGATTGCTATTTTCCCGTGTTAGCTCAAAAACGTTACTGGCTAGGCTTGATCTCGTAGATCATCCATCCACCCGTTGTCCATTCGCACTGTAAGTATTCTCTTCGTATAGTATTGCTTGTATCTTTCTCTTTGTATATCAAGTGGCTTTATTGTTACTTTCCAGCTTTCTTTCTCTCTCTCTTTCTTGCTCTCTTGCTCTCTTGCTCACATCTCGATATACATCATTCACGCACGCATATCAATTCTCCTTTTTTCAATTCACATAAGCGAACGTGTACTGTCACTGGCATTTTCCATTTCTCTCTCACTCTCCTTTAGTATAGTGTTATTGTTGTTATTGCCCCCAGATGATATGCTTGTTTCTGTTCGCTACCCTCTTCTTTTTCCTCTTTTTCCTCCTATTTCTTTTGATGCTGCAGCATGCTAGCTTATACAGTTTAACCGAGTGTGCTGCATATCTATACATATTTATTATTGCAAGAAGAGTAGCCTATAACTTTCTTTGTGAGTTCCTCCGTTTGGATAATGTACATGTATCTATATATTTATAGATGGAGATAAGAGGGGAAGGGAAGGAAAGGAAAGGAAAGGGAAGGGAATTGTTATCGTCATGACTGCTATTTTTATTTTATTAGTGATGACTGCATGTCGTCTTGCTTTTTTCCCTGTTCCATAATGGTTGACTGATTGACTGACTACCTTGCAAATTGCATGGCACCAATCTTTCATTGTTACTCACTCACTCCCCTATATGATGACTTGTTGCGCGTTGTAACGTTCAGCCAACACTATTAGTGTGGCGTTGTAGTACGCCTGAGTACTAAATGTGCGAATACATACACCCCTCCTGTGAACGTATTTCTTTGTTGTGGCGTCGTGCTATGCCGGTATCTTTGTCTATTATTATCTCGCCTATTATTTCCTTAATGGCATCGTCGTCGTCGTCGTCGTCGTCGTCGTCATTGTTTGTATTCTGTGAGACTCGCGCTACTTGCTTAATCTAACAAGATACTAACACGGAATCGTGTAACGCGCGAACATCATTTTGGAAATCGCGGTAACATCGTCTCTGATCATTGTTACTGTTACTGTTGCATATGACAATGATTGTTCTATTCTGTGCGCGTGTGCGTGCGTGCGTGAATTGTGTATTGTGTGGTGTTGGCCCTAGACTCTAAATATTAAAATACACGCTGTGCAGAGGACATCCATCGTGTTATCGTTATTGTTATTGTTGTTATTGTTGACGGAAGCTGATGTCATTATTTACTTCTTACTTTAAGATCTTTTTTTCATCTCCATTTTATGAACATTCAATTCTTTTTATTCTCTGTGTAGAGGACTCGTCATATTTATTGTCTTTATTGTTTTTATTGTTAGTTTGATGCCTGAGCAATGAATCATACAGACTATTATGCTATTGTGGCTTATTTAGGTTGGTTGGTTTCCTTACTTATTAGCTATTGCTTCTTCTTCTTCTACTTCTGTTTGTTTCCATGTTTATGTCAATGTGTACACCCTAATACTATTGAACATCTGGTAATTAATGGTCTATTCCAATTCCTTTGTTCTATATACCACCATACGTGTGTTCGTGTATGACTAGCCAACCACTACCGCAGCTTGTCTTTTTCTGTTGTCGTCTATTATCTTTTTGCGTTATACTCACGCATTTATCTCAACAAGCTGCTTCATATTAGCTTTTAAACATCTCCTTGGCCTGGCGGTCTCCTTTTTCCCTCGCTTGTTTTCCGACTTTTCATTACAATCGGATAACAATCAATGATTGTCAAAGAAGAGAAAGAGAGAAGGAAAGAAGGAAAGAAAGAAAGAAAGCGTATATAGGTGTGTATGTGCACACATACAGACGCACACGCACACGCACAATTACACGCGACTTTAGTCTTGTTTGTTCCCCTTATATTGTGCTGTGTATCAAGCGCTTGTGCGCTGTTTCTTTCCTCCCTCCGTGCTTTAATTGATCTGGCACTGCTTACTTTCTCTCTCTCTCTCTCTCTCTCTTTAGCTCTCTCTGTCTCTAGTTCTCTCTCTCTCTCTCTCTCTCTCTCTGTGTGTGTGTGTCTTGTCTCCCTATTTCCTCCCTTTTCCCATGCTGGATCGTAATATCGTATACATTGTATAAATCTGCCTGCGTAAACTAGAACATATAATGCGGAGGGAGCATTACAATCGGATTTATTCAGTATTATTGTTGTCACTTTTATCAAAACTTGTATACTGAGCCATTGCATTATTTGTTTTTGATTTGATGACAGCTTGCTATCCTACCTATCTATCTATCTATCTATCAAGTATTTACAATGCCTAAACTCCTCACCCATGCGTATAAGAATATTACCTGTATGTAAACAGAAAGAACTCTCGCTATCTTTTTGACATTGTTGCTATTGATTTCCAATTACATCCACGCGTATAATAACCTATTATCACTATCCATCTCATCATTACTTTGTAACCGCTATTTATATTACCTTTTACTAACTACGCGTTCATTTGTATTTGCAATCACTTTCTTACATTTTTAGACAGCTTACGATCGGTAAAAATACTAAATCAACTATCCGGTTTCAAAATATTCCATAATACTTTTCCTGCCAACATGGTTCCCGGATCGAATGTTAGGACCGTATCCCTTGGTGTTGATGGTGACACCTTCAATCTACTCAATCCATTGGTCGATACGGAACTGTTAAAGCAAGTGTGCTCGATAAACATTTCCGATGAGCTTATTAGTAAGTTAATGACCATACTTTGCTTTACCCTAATTCGATTGATAAACGTGTAATGATGAACTAACACACGCGTACATGATCTTTCTTGATTCATCCAACCAATAATAAAATAGGACTAGTTGCTGACACGGCCAATAGCGTTGTCCCGGAAATGTTGCCCAATGCAGCGCTTAACTTTATTGCAACTTCGCGCGACTCTCCGTATAAAACCTATAGTATGAACGGTGTTGTTGTTGGTGGTGGTGTCAGTAAACCGATTGACGCGTCCACCTGTGCATACCGACCAGGTCTTCCGCCACCACCACTCGAACAGTTTATCGCTTTTGTTTCTCGATGCTCGCGCGTAAGTACCGGTACACTTATGTGCGCGGTTGTTCTCCTGGAACGACTACGATCTCGTTTGCCTAAAGAGGCACGCGGACAAGCATGCACTGCGCATCGTCTATTCATAGCGTCGCTCGTTATTGCTGGAAAATGTATCTGCGATTGCTGGCCAACTAATCCACACTGGGCCAGTCATAAGATTGGATTTTCGGCGGCCGAGATCTCCCTAATGGAACGACAAATGCTACGCCTATTGGACTATTCACTTGCTATCGATGAATCGCATCTGGTGACGGTGGCCATTCGATTTATGCCAGCGAATCATCCGATTCATCGATCTATCATGACACCGCCACCGCCACCGCCACTATCGCCAAGCTTGCACAGACCGACAGCATCGCCAATAATGAATGATGCGGAGCAGATACGTGTTGCGCAACTATACACGTCAGTACCTTCATCGTCGTTGGATGGTACGAGCAAGATCAGTGAGCAATCGCTCCCAATGGACGTGTATCCTCCCAAACATCATTTACAGGCGACATCGTCTTCATCATCGGTCAAGCGTAGTAATGCTGTAGATAACACTGACTGGAAACGTCTGTCCACCATGTCCACCATTTCCGCTGGCAATAGCATACCCAGCAACCAGTCGTCGTATGAGTCTGACTTTCCTGCACAACGTATGTTTCCAGACCAAAAGCAACGATCACGCCCTCGTTCCTACCAGCCCGATGACAATACCTACAAGTTTTTTCAGTGGCCAGGGGACAATCCACTTTCCAACACTTTATATTCCCAGCAATTTACAGCGGAGCAACAGCAGCAGCAGCAGCAACAGCAACAGCCCATCTATCCAGCATCGACAACATATCAATTACCCGATAGGAGAGGCGTTGTCGCAATCGGCCAAGATTATCAGCAACAACTGCAACAACAACCGCAACAGCAATCACAGCAATCGATGGTCTCGTTCCCGTCTGGGACGAGCATGTCATCACATAGCAGCAAAAATAGCTTCTCTTCGGGAGTCGAGGGTAGTGTCCCAAAGGTAACCGTTGTCAATAATGCCGAGAACCATTTGAGTCGATTACTACGAAGATCGAATCCACGTGGCATTGGTGCAATTGCTGGTGTATAATTTCCATTCGCGAAAGTAGCAAACTTGCACATATACATGGATATTGTAGATAATAACATGCCGCCGTTGTCGTTGCTATAACATCGTCGATGTGTGTACATCCGTTGTACGCGTATTGTCTCGATAATAGGTTATACTCCACTTTAATCCCATTCATTCATAATATCCTTTAATCTTTCTTCTGTATTTTTAGTACATTTTACTCACTATAAACATAAATAATAATCTCATTCATATCCATCTTGATTATTACTACCAACATTTAGTTCTGTAGACATTAATACAAACACTTGAACATCATCTGCTACAATCCAAATAATAAGCAGATGAACAATGCATATATACATGTATCAAAAATATTCTACTTGAATATCAGTTTGTATTTAGCATTAGTGGAAGGGCATAGGAAATTAACTAAATCTTATTATTCGATATGTATTACAATGCGCTAGTTTCCGTACATACATAATTCGATCATTCTGCTTTCGTATTTGTCGCGCTATTCTCCATCCATGCTTGCGCTCGTTTACGAAATATCGCTGGTAGTAGTGCCGCCAATGATATCAATGATAGCATAATAAGCGTCGATGGTTTTAGTACATCGCTCACGCTTGAAATCTCTCTCAGGATCATTCCCGACTGCGAACTAACGAAATTATACGGCATCGAGCCTGATGATCATTGTCATTGATACGGTTATTAGCATCTAATCATGCTTCTAATATGTGCTGCGCATCCATCGTTTATACTCACCAATTAGCATACTAAAGAAGAATTGATACAGTGGTACACCAACATGCGGCGATGCTATGTTAACGAGCCTATTCGTGAATTGCAATTAGCGCGACTGCTAACTATAAGGATGATGTTGCATTATTCACGTACCAGTTAGGAGTGAATGGAAATAAACGTAGACAAATGAGATAATACACGAGATCGCTATGGCGAGACTGTACAGCGATGCGCATCTTTTCAAGTTGACGTGTCATATAACGCTTTAAGAGTGGACCGCCAATCGTCGCCGACAGCAAATAGCAAAACGACGCACCGACAGCCGTCAATGGACAAACGAACAGGAAACCAGTTCTGCCGAAGATAGCACCAGCTAGGATATTCTATAAAATGATATGTCCCATTAGCGAGAACAATTTGATTATTGACGCCTATTGCGCTACTTGCCAGAAGAAACGAACCAGGAATGGCGAACGTTTGCTTAAATAGATAAATGGCGATGAATGCCGCCATAACATGGCCTGGTTCATCGTGTTGCAGTTGACGTAGAATACTCGCTTGCTCCTTTACTTCATCCAACGTGCTTGGTAGTCGAAATCCCGGTATAGTAGCAAGTAACCGGTAGACCAAGGCTGCACTAGACAGGGCTATCGCGCCAATAAGTAGAATACGTCCAAAACTACCTGTAGAAGTGGCCGTCATGTCTCAAGAGAAATGCTAATAAAGACTAGAATTAAAAATGGTGAGTGGAAAGAAGTGATAGAAAGAAGAAATGAAACTGCCATGGAGCATCACGCATTTACGCATTTACGCATTTTTGTTGTTTATTCTTTATAGTAATCTCATGTTCGCCACAATTATACGTCGTCAAGCTCTTCATTTGACCTTGTACACCTCGCGTACCTGTCAACTATGCGTGGAGGCAAAGGAGGCATTAGCGCGAGTGCAGAAAAAGGTAAACAGCGATTATTGCTGGCTTCTTCCTTCTTGACAAACTAATACTTCAAACAAATAGGTTCCGTTCGAACTGGAAGAGGTAGATATCTACGCCAAAGGTAATGAGGAACATCAAGTGTACATGTTTGACATACCGGCAAGTTGTTTGATGCATTTATCAAGGAATTCTATCTAATAGTTAACGATAGGTTGTGCACTTGAATGGCAAGCATCTATTACAACATCGCGTTGACGAGAAGAAATTACTAGATCAACTCAAAGAAGCTAACCAAAATACTATTGAATAAAGAATAGAATTTGTTTATTTAGTATGTATATGTATATGTATATAAAGAATATGAACGTAATACTATCACTATAATGGCACTGTTATCGCTAGGTATGATGACAGATGATGGCTCTTCTTAGACGTCCTTTCCATGTCCATGGAAATTCCAATCCGATCCGTACTTGATAGTTGCTGTCGTTAGTGCAGCTACACTACGCCATTGTCCTTGCTGTTCGCCGTAATCGTGTTCGGCACATCGCATCGCATGTACTAATTTCGGTACATGTTGATCATCCGTATCAATGCTCTCTTTTATAATTTGAGACCATAGATAATCACGTCTATATGGCGCAAGCATCTTATCCACCTGTATGACAGGTCGACCTTGTCCGATATAGGCAATGAGTAGGAAAAGCCACTCGGCACGTAGTAGTCGTATTTTGTCCTTGGCTGTTAATCGATTATACACAACACGAAGTGCATGCGAGGATGTCACCCCGTGAAGAAGAAAGAAATCCGGCTGATGATGATAGGCAGTGCCAGCATAAGTGATCGTGGCAGCATTGAACAGTTCGATCAAACGAGTATCGAGATTATCTAATATAAATAAATGAATATCGTAGCATCTATTATTCATTATCCTTACCTTGCGTTATTCTAACTCGATTAAAATAGTCGACAACATTAGAGCGACAAAGCTCGAATATCGACTGGATCTTCCTGCCTAATCTTCCATGTCTCCATGGAATGACATCGAGTCGTCTATCCGCGGTAACCTGTTGTATAACATCCAATATCTTTACATCATCACTACCTTGATCCAACATCAACTCATACGTGCCATCGATGATATCCTCCATGGGTATTCGTCTTACACAGGCATAAGCTAGTGCCTCGATTAATACGGTAGTATCATCGAATTCTATGGCGTAGCCCAGATGAATCAACGGATGACCTGCTGCACCTACGGCACCCGCTAACAATTGTGGCACATATATATTGAATAGCTCGTCTTTACTTCCCAAGCGATTCAATTCCTTTTCGAAATAAACCAGATATTCTGGGTATAATCTATATACAACAATCAATTAATTGTTATAAGAAACTAGTAATGGACTATAGTCGTAATTTAACCATTACTACTCTCATTATTGTCACTATACTTACTTGAGATCACCACGACAATCCTTCCAGTTATCAATGGTGATGACACTTTTTGGCCTGGCTAATGGTACCAACTTCTCGCTACCAACTTTCATTGCTCGTTCAAGTCGTTTAGAATTTGCTAATCAATTAAATGATGCAAATGCTGTGGTTATAGCATCATTGATAGTAGTTCGCACTAGTGAGTACTCACCTCCTAATGCGTAGAGTGCGTACAGATGATGCACCATATGATTGGCTAAATAATTGTTATACGTAATGTCGAATTCATTGTGATTCTTCTCAATCAATCGATTTAGTGTTGTCTTCACTGTAGGGTCATTGCTACTATGCATTGTAGTAGTGTTTGTTGTAAGGAATCTAGGCGTTAACGATATTGGAAAAGGATGTAATCGTTGTTGTATACCGTTACCATGTTGTTGCATGGCAACAAACAGCCTAGAAACTCTTGGACAAGTGAGACATGTCTCATTGAAAATCCTACGAAACTGTAATGCAATCATGACAAGAAGTGGTATAAACAATAAACAACAGTAACAAACAATAGATTCTGTATACGTCATCAGTTTATTAATTATTACTATCACTAATATGGCAGTAACATTTAACATACACTATGCGAATAATAGATTGCTCAAATGTCCAGTTTATTACTTAATTCATTCATTTATTTCATTTAAGCCTGTAGGCTATACCATTTCAATGGATTCACTTGGTAATCTACCTCGATTCATCAATGAACTATTAGAGAGTAGACTTGTGTTGGATGCACCTCCCACGAGTGGTGCCAGTTCAAAGCGTGACGATGGATCTGCCGCTGCTGACTGTGCTAATGACGGTGACAGTAGATCGGGACCGCTTTGTGTGTTCTGAGTACGGTGCACGGCTTTTAACACATCCTTCTTGGTAACAAGTCCAATAAGTTGTCCCGCATCTTCAATTAGAATTACACGCGGTCTAGACAATTAATAGTACAGTGTATTAGTTAAAATGTACTCGACATTAATCGTCAATTGTAATTACCCTAGACTTTTGAATAAATCCAATACTACCTCCAATGCTTGTTTTGGATGAACTGTAATGGGCGTCTATATCATTCGTAAATAAACTAGTGGCAGTAGCAGTAGTAGCAGCATCATACTAATGAGTATTTACCTGATCGATCCATGGTCCAAATTCTAACATACTACGTGATCCCAGTTCATTATCGTCATTCTCATTAGATGGCATTATTGTAGTATGATCTGTGCTAAAGTAGCACATTGTATTGCCTGTAACATTGTTCAATCGTTTTGCTCTTTCTATCATTGGATGCAGCGTGTTAATTAATGGCAGTACTATCATCATGAAGATGTACACCATCACATACCAATACAGTAACGTAGTTCAGATCGACTAATATATCCCAATAGATGCATATCTTCTTGATTGTCCACAATGGGAAATCCTTTGTAATCAGTAGTGGATAGTACGCTTTCTATATAACAATAGCAATTACTATTACTATTAGTAGTAGTAATATAGTAACTATTCAATAGTCCTACCTATGGAAGCTAAATGTAAACCAGTAGCAGGGAATACCATCAGATCCGATACCATGACAACAGATACTAATAGTGCCAATATATGTATAAATGTATAAATATATAATAAGCATTAATAATAGTGCAATAGCCGATGTAACTGCTTACCTGGAGCATTAAACGTATGCTCTTCCTTGTCTAAGAATGGAAGACCGTATAGTCTAATCAGTTGATCCGCAGTAAACATCAATGAGTGATCGGTTAAGGCTATCATAATAGATATTCAACAGTAGATCTGATACTACATCACTAATGAACATCACACTAAAGGATATATTCCACCCATATAGAAGCGATCTCCTACGGCCTTGGCCACCATAGCCACAATCTATATGATGATGACACATTTATAAGTATGTCATTGTCTTGTTAGACTAGATCACTTGCCATTGTTGGTAGAATATAATCTAGAGCACCGGTCAACTCGAACATGATGACCACCAATGAGACTATACTCATGCTATTAGTCTATCAATTGCTACTATAATTTCTACATCATAAATGCTACCTGTCATTTTTGTGACACCACTAGATGACAATCATTTGTATTAGATTAGCTAGTTAATCATACAATCTATTCACTAGTCACTCACCATAATGCTGCAGCTGCTCCAAGGAATGCATACGCACCCGGTGTAATACACTAATGTAACATCAATATCCAGTAAATATAATCGATATCACATTATACGACATAATACTTACAGGGATATCGGGATGACAACTGGAGAATAGGAAAAAGTTGGGATAGGTACTAGATGAACGTGTTTCTTTTAGTATAGTTGCACAGCATAGCATAGACAATGTAATGACAACCACTTACTGTTGTAAAGATTGAACGATCATGCCAACTGTACGACCGAAACATGCACCAATAGCCATGGATGGCACAAATATACCAGCCGGTACCTATAACAACAATCAACATGATGATAATGATGGTTCAGTTAGATATGACATATTATTTTACATTACTTACTTTACAACCATATGAGATAATCGTGAATCCAATACGCATTACCGTGGCCCATAACAGCAGTCGAACCATTCGAGTAGTTTGCGTTTGTCTATAATTGCATTGATATTAGCGTGTTTATTCATACTAGTACGTCATTAATAGTAATAATTACTGGCATAGCCCATTGAAATCGCCTTTTTCGCATTCTTTAAATAAAATCGACATGAGTTCAGTCATATCCAGTCTATATCATCAATGAATACGTTAGTCATCCATGGTACAATACTTTTATAGACCTATCTAACCTTAGAAACATGTTAAAATAGCCTAGCATAGTTGTAACTAGTGCAAGTAGCATTACTTCTTGTACTCCATATTGAGCAAGATATTTTTTACGTAATTTTGCCACCTTTAGATTATATTTAATCACTACAGCGCCATACAATCCCTGAATAGTTGCCACGTCAATTAGATCACGAATACCGTATATATATATATATATATGTATGTATGTCATTATTTTCATTAAACTACTCACACCAAACAGTCCAATAAGCACGAATAGAATAATCTCAAAGAAATGCCAGTCGCGATCATAGGTTGCCTGAAACATGACAAGATTTCCCGTACGGAATGGATTGATAGCCTATGTTTACTTGTTGGTTAATAAAATGGAGACACGCCATGAATACATAGATCAATTAACGATGTCTTGCCTTGAGTACAACAGTGGCCACCATGGCACAGAAGAAACTACGCCACATTGTTTTCAAAGTAAATTGCGAGCTCATTTCCTAGTTAATACGATATAGCGAATGAATAAACATGAATAGACACGTATACAAGTTATACAATTGCAATTAGCTACCTCTAATGCGAATAGAACACCGCCGATAGGTGAACCAAATGCTACACCAACACCCGCTGCAGATGCTGCAGTAATGATCTCTCGTTTCTTGGCTATAATTATTAAGCAGTAGTTTACGTTAGATTTATCATAATAGTAATACGAAAGTGTAGTAACTTACATTTGTTATGTCGAAATTTCTCAAACAAACGTGATACGACATTGCCCGCACAACATGCCATATGAACAGCGGGACCTTCCTTACCGATACTCATACCTGAACCTACTGATAATGCCTACACCAATATAACGTATAGACATATATATAGAAATAGTTAACAATGGAACAGCTAATACTATCACATCATCCTTAGAATGAAATACATACAAGACCGATACTTTTAATTAACAGCGTCCATCCACCGAGGAATCCATGAATGACAAATCCACCTAATTGTCATTAATTATCATGTAATAATTACTCGACTCTACTTACATAGAATGGTTTTGATTTCCGATATACCAGAACCAGCAGCGTAAGGTGCATAATATTTGACCAAATATCCAATGACACCACAGAATAATGTCTACACAATTAGTGAATTAATAAAGATGCACACAGACATGTAGTAATGGAAATCTAATCAACCTACAGCGAAACCTCCATAGAACAACCAGTTAACTAGAAAGTTATCCCTAGCCAAACCTAATGCGTAACTCCATTCTATCCAATCGTGACATGATCCCTCTAGAACATAGATATATGTATATGTATATGTATATATGTATATATAGTGATATTAATGAGTACTACTACTTGTTGTACATTGATTGATAACATGATAGACACTACTTACCTTGATCCCAGATCTCCCAACAACAAAACTTTTGATTTAACCACCATCCAGATGAGCAATAGCCCTCCTTAAGATCACTAAGCCATTCGGTGGCAATATTGATAAATGCCGCGTTAACCCCTATGACAATGCCTGTAATAAATGGTCAATGTCAATGGTATAAATAAATAAATACATACAGTGAGATACTAACCAACGAGTAATACGACAATCCATGACTGACTCGCGTCATAGAGAACGAGTAACCAGTAGCGCCAACTGCCATCGCGTAATCGTTGTAGTCGGTGAAGACGAGCACGTTCACGAATAGTATCGCGTACCCAGTCTATTATAGTGAATATTATCATTATTAGTTATCACAGACTATTAGTTAAAGTGCTAGTAGTGTACTATCCTACCAATAGTGGTGAAATCCTCGTAGCGTCTAACTGCTTCTAGTTCATTAGTAATAACAGTGCGATTATTACTATCATTGTTGTTGCTATTATTCAGGCTAAGCGGAGAAGTAGATAATGTCGACTCTCCTATAACTGCTCCTCTATCCGGTGAGGGCGTGGTAGTGGTGCCTGTAGACATCTCTTACTTTTTTTCTCTCTCGTCTATCTATTTGCAATTGTTACGTGGAATACAAGTTTGTAATAGTTATGTGAGGGTGCAGTAATTGACACGCAATAAGAAAATGGTTAAATGGTCGAATGAAACGGATAAAGGAAGAATATATACATTAATGCTGACGACACCATTCATCCTGTATTGTTCATTTATCGTGACTACAATTATCGAATAATTTCGTCTAGTCTCACGTTATAATGTCTTGCTAAATCAAACGAGCAAGTATTCCACGCCATAATTGATAGTATCATTTGTATATCATTAGATAGAGAAGAATAAGCTTTATCATAAATGAATCAAATAAATTAAGCTTACATAAAGCAATGGGTAAAAGCGCAATAAGCTGGATAACATTCCGGGAGTAGCAGTTGTGTGCATAGCTAGATGTCTAAAGGAATGGCCTCCAACTTATTGTGCTTTTGTAGATTCTATGTGTGTACCATGTGTATTCGTAGATTGCTGAAGCTGTTGTTGCATAAGGCATAGACATGAGCGCAATACGATTTCCTATTGGGGAACCAATGTGCCACTAGATGCAATGGGTACATTCCGTTGATTGTTGTTCCGTGATCCAGATCTAAATCTAATAGATCCTATACCTTCAGTAATTGTTTCTAATTGGGTGGATGTTCCTGATGACATGGTTGGTTGCATTCTAGGTGGTGGATTAGCTCCATTAAGGATAGCTAAGCACTCGCTGGCGGATGGTCGTTTTGCAGGATTAGGCGTTAGCATAGCCTTGAGAGCTTTGACCAACGAGTCCATCCCCTCTTGTCGTTTTTGTGCTTTAGTGAAAACGAAATTTGTATCTGGAATTCCATAATAAAGTGTATTCATAATGTTACGAGCCACTGTAGTTTTACTCTCAGCATCAAATAGGAACGTTTCCTTTAACAATATATAAAGTGAAATACCAACTGCCCAGACATCTTTTTTCCTAGGGTCTGCTTTCCATCCGGCAAAAACTTCTGGTGGTAAATAAAGTCTGGTTCCTACACGGTTGTTAGTCGGGACGACATCTTTTCCATTATAACGTATTCTTTCTGAAATATCAAAGTCAATGATTGTGGCTTTTGGCTTGCTTTTGTCATTGGGATATGGAAATGAAATAGCAACATTATCCAGCTTAATATCGTGGTGGACCAGTTGAGCATTATGCAAGTAAATAATTCCACTCAAGATATCAGTAATGAGCGAGCGTATCAGTGGGATGTTATCCGGCGACACCAGTGGGGTCTTATCTGGCGATGCCATTTCATAATAATGAGCTAGATCAATATCGCCGTCGTACGAGTATACGAAGCAATAGTTATTCAAGTAGCCAAAATGCGTATAAGCACGGGAAACATTGGTATAGCCAATTAGCTTGTTGCTTCCCGGTCGAGCATCAGCCTCTTTAAGGGCCTAGATAGAAAAGCGAAAAAGGAACATGATTAGTATGTGCATACAATAAATGTCAAGTATCTTACCAAGAATGCCTCCCTTTCTCTGTCTATCTCTACCTTTCGATCAAATGCTGTTCCTTCGAATGGTTGCTGAGTTAGACATTTGATAAATGCAGCTGATTCTCCATATTTTCCATATGCAAGCGCAATGTCTTGATCATTATTGCCTCCAATTGTTGCGATAAGTGTAGCTCTGTGTGGAGTAAAGTGGCTTTGTATATTTGCGATCTGTGCTCCCAGGAAGACATTGGGATCGATTTTACCTAATCAATTGCTATGTTAATATACGCACATCACAACATAATGACTGAATACATACCTCGCTTGGTTTCAGACCGTACCGGACTTGCTAGTATAGTGGGCACGCTTAGGATAAGAGTAACTGCCTTCAAGGCAACAAGAAACGTAGCTGCAGACTTGAACATGATTTAATTGATCGTAAAAATGCAGATGAAGTGTATGATGTCGAAAATTATACCGACTCGCAGCGAAGCATCTAACAGCGCATGCTTAAATAGCTTGCAGCAATGGCAAATGCTCCATCTTTTCTGTTCATTCGTCTTCCATATGCCACCGCAAGCTTACTTACCACGACGGTCCTCATGTAAGTGGTGTGTCTAATTTATTGAGCTTTCCAATCTAGTAATCACCATGATGTTACTTACTTGATTAAGGGAGAAGGTGATGTGGCTTTAAAACTTATTTTCTTTCTCCTTGTGTTCCCCTAAGAAATTCCTGTATTGAATGAGAACTACCTCGGTACTGGTGCTATCATTCCAACAAACATATAGCTGAATGTTAACCAGCCATCAAGTGCTGCCATGCTAAATAAACCCAGATCATAGTATTTACTTTTGTATATTGACACAACAACAGCTGTATTATTATTATAAATATACGAATGAAATAATGCTCGAATACATTGCTTTGCTTATTACAACGACTCAGGCCCATCACAAGCATCCAGTAGCATCTTTTGGAATGCTGTATAAATGCCATCTGCCATTACACGTGCTTGGTCCGGATACACGGGCAAGTCATCCGCAATGGTTCCTATTCTAACATCGCCATTATACGAAGTGATAGCAATACCGGTTGATCCTTCAAACAGTGTGGGCGGGTACATGATACACGAGATAATACGATGCTTTTCAGCACCATTAGCAAAGTAGAGCTCCCTCGGTGAACCAGGTACATTTGTGAGGATACCATGAGAGTTGTCCATGTAATGGTTTAAGCTATAATAAAGTAGATCAATTAGTAATGTATTATTGTGCAATATTATTTATTAATAAAGAGCAATAGTTAAAGCCTAACAACGCTAGTCGATTGGAAAAACCTTGTAATTAATTTATAGAAAGATTATAATTTAGAGAAAGCATTACAATCTGGACGATTGCCCCACCAATCGAGTACAATCTGTCGGTATTGGAATGCAAAAAAGATCACTAGACCACCGAGCGCCACGCCAGAATCTAGTCCAGCCGATAGAATATAGTTGTATCGTTTCCACCAGGCATTACGATAACGATAGACCACCCATTGGAAGATGAAGCCAAGGGTGAACCAAGCGGTGAACATGCCAGGACGAGCGGGTGGCATATTGCCGGTACCGCCGAGGAATATCGGCATGTGTATGTATCTAACCCACGAGTTGGGATAACGTCGTGCTATTAGCCAGAACGGTACAGGCAATAGTAGTCCCACTAGGAACCACCAGTTGAGCGATGCGTAATAGCCGTTAATACCGAACATACGACTAGGACCGATAACACCCCAGATTACCGAGCCGTTATAGAAGACACGAGCACTGTCGCAACTCCATACGCGTTCCTCTTCGCTGCATATGTTTGGAATGAGATCGAACATTAAATAGGCGGTGGACAGGTTGACGATACCCGCGATAATGGTACCGAATGTCTGTGCAATAAACATGTTACGCGGCGGTATCTTCATATAGTGTCCCAGTTTCATGTCGCCCATAAATATAATACCCTGGAACATGGTGATGTTACCGTAAGTTTTAAACGTGATATTAGCAATGGTGCGACCCGGTAGAATGTACCCGATGATCATTTGTGTGATATTGTGTATGCCGGGCATTTGATTCGTGATAGCTGTGATGATACCCACTGGTATAATAAAAATGGCACTAATAAAGATGGCGAAGATAAGTGCCCACCACGGAAGGTCGAGACCGAACACTTCGCAGGTGATAATCGCCAGTATGAGATTGACGATAAACACGCCGGCATACCAACTGTTGGGCACCTCGGGGTAGTAGTCAATCAACTTGCTATAGATGTCCTTGTCGTTACTACGAGCATCGCGTAATCGATTGATAATATCACGTCCATGATAGAGGATCGTATGCGATAGAATCGCCGTTAACGTGGCAAATCCAATACCGTAACCGATAGCGAAAAAGAACGTCATACGTGGCGGTCCAATGGTGGCGTATTTACTCTCGTCCAATTGCAATTTGTCATCCAAAATGGCCAACGTCTCGTAGGGTCGTCCATCCTGCATGAATAGATCGCTACTAATTAGCGGATAGTTTTGCGAGTCCCATATGTTATTGTAGTAGCCAATGGGTATTAGCACGAAGGCCACGAATATAAATCCCGCGTATACATTGGCCTGTGCCCAGAACGGTACCACTAGTGGTGAGGTGAGAAACGACACGATATAATTCCAGTCGAATGAGATTGTAAACAATCCTAGACCGCGATTGCCTGAGCCCAGTTGGTTGGCCACTTTACTATTGGGGCCCAGATAGCATAATAATGAGATGGTGCTTAGGAAGGTGGCCAGATAGCCAGGTAGGAAATAATACGCGAAACTCGACAGGGTAGCGATGAGAAAGAAGCGTAGACGAGTCACCTGGCCATAGCTAGTATCCTCTGGCTCGTGCAGGGTACGGAATAGGGCGACATTCGCTAGTTGCGCCGGCCATAACATGGAAGCGGGTCGTACCAAGAAATGACGCGCCATCCCTGCTAGGCCATAGCCTAGACACTGCGTGGTAATCACTAGGAGTAGCGAAGGGAAGAATCCCAAGTCTTGTTTGTAGTAGATTCGTTTAATGGTAACGATGTCGATGGCGTAAACGGTACCTGCAGCAGCGTTGGTACATGCCGCGATAAGTACGTGTTCCTTTACGTTGAACGGGCCTGGATTCAGCGAGAAGGAAAGGCGAGGGCCTAGTAGATCAAAGGTGATAGGTGGGAGTACCCGTGCCATTGCCGCACCCATCGGATAAGAGAGCAGTTGAACCACCAGGATAGTGACCACCACAGGTGTGGCGCGAAACCAAAAGAACTGGTTAATGAACGCTAACGCAATGGTAAAGATCGTGCCCAGTAACCAGAAACGAATGGTCATTGTCGGTAGACTAGGATCATCCGTATCGCTCACGGTAGCTCGTACAATATCGTGTCCGTATTCATCGTCATCATCGTCGTCGTCATCGTCGTCGTCATCGTCTCCACCTTCGCCTTTTCCACTTTTTATTCCCTCTTCATTCACTTCTCGTCGTCGTTGCCGCTGTCGTTGCCGTTGTGATCGTTTCTCGTCGTTGTCTCCTCTGTCAATGAACGACACTAGTTCTTCTTCGTCTAGAACCGTCATCTTCATATCATGTTGTTTTTCAGAAAGGGGTGCGACAGTTGCCGGAACTGACTGAGTAATAGATTTTTCGAAAGAGGCACTCATATTATCCATATATTTCACTCGTATAAAGAAAGGGGAAGGAAGGGAAGGCAGGTGATGTTCTCACGAGATACAAATAAAGATCTACCTTTGATAACAAAGAGATGAAACCTGCTCAAGGATAGCAGTAGCAGTAGCAGTAGCAGTAGCAACAACAACAACGACAGTAATAATAGTAGTACTAATGGCAAGTATCGTTGTTGTCATAGTAGTAGCAGTAGTAGTAGCAGTAGTAGTAGTTATTGTTGCAACAGTAGTAATAGTAATAGTAGCGGTAGTAGTAGTGAATAGAAGCAAATATTCCTAATCATAAGCATTTATAGGTTTGTTATCTGCACGGTCCCAACAAAATGTCATAGGTGGCACACAAGTAACCGGTTTGTCAAATGACTACTGGTTATCAGACACGCTGTATCAAGTCTATTTTCGTAATGATTAGGAACAATTAGGAATGTATACATGATAGTCTAGTTACATTATGAAAAGTTAAGCACGTATCCAATAATAGTAAATGTTTGTTGTTACAGGTGTGTTATTTTACCGTAAAATGTCAGCAATAAACATTATACAGATAGATGGACGATTAATAGAATATGCTTCGTCTACCATCCGTAGAATGCACGTTAAACAAAAGAGAAAAACGAATACTATACTGTCACAATTACTTGTTTGAAGAAAACTGGAAAACGGAGTAGTAGCCCCTGTTCTGACTGAAGGAAGAAGAAGAAGGGAAACAGAAAGCACTGTAAATGAATGATCAGCAATAATCGCAGTAACAACAATGTCATCATCATGATCATCATCATCTTGATGAACACTGATTATTAAGATAAGCTTGTATTGCATTGTATAGTACAGACTTTTCTCGACCAGTCAACATTGTGAGCCCTTAACTTTTATTCTAATTATTAATAATGCTAACGAATGTGCAAGATTATTTATTAATAAGAACAAATGTTAATTGGTTGGATAACCCTGTAGTAGTATGCTACTACATAAATATATATATAGGGAATGGAATTCAAATACTATTTTAAGCGCTAACTGTTTGTATAAACTTGGCAAGCCGTTGATCGAATAACTCGCAACGTACAGGCATTTCTGGCGTGTGGAATGGATTCTTCATTGCGTAATCCGCGTAGAACTCGTATATCTTTCGCGTATGTTGATCAGCATTAGCATGTTGTGGATCGGTAATCAATAAGAATTTAATGCCTAGTTATTGTCATCATCATTGTTATCACTTGTTTGTTTGCTTATCTATTCATGTAGATTGTAGCATTTTCTACATACCAGTAAGTGTTTGGAAACAGTAAATACGAAAGGTGTCCGCTTCTATCATTTCAATGCCTGATGATCCAGGTATCGGTGATATTTTAGAGGCAATAGCATGAACACTAAATGAACAAACCGTATCATACCCTGAATGAATAACTCGTCTATATCGTCTATAGTGGATAACAGATGACCTACCCATGGAATGTACCAGCTAGAATCAAATAGTCATTGCCTGACAGTTTATTGAGGCCATCTCCAAAGTCACGCTGGAATACGAGACCACCTGCTTTGTTAATAATATATACAGCATAGATCATTGTAGTTCCAACGGTTTCTGTAATCAGTAAGAAGTGGAAGGGTGAGTGGAATATAAAAGATATAGAAGAGGATGTGATGATGATGATGATGTGGTGACTGGGAAAGGCGATAGAAACATCTAGAAGATTTCTATGTCTCTCATTCTGTGTGTGTGATGTGTGCATGTCTGCATCTTTTTCCTTTCATAAATACTGAAAAAGCGAATATCGTCGACAACAAGAGCGCGTCTTTTTGTCTTTCTACTAGTTGTTATCTCCCTCTCCTTTGTCTTGGTTGTTTCTTCGTAAGTTCAGCTATTTGTAAGCATAATGGCGAATATGGCCAACTGGAAAAACGTCAATAACTGGTAAGTTGTCAGTGGTAATCTAGAAGAATATGAGTAATAACACGATCACTCGTTTACTTGTTTTTATTCCATTGTTGAATATTATATAGGCATTGGTAAGTGGTAGTGTGTGTAGCATAGGGTTCAACAAGTGTATATCAACTGTACTGATGCCTCACTCGTTGTCGCCGATGGATAATAGGACGGAAAAGAACTGCTATGCCTGGGCTAAAACCTACTTTTCCGAGCAGTTGCCAGGCACTATGGTATCCGATACATCATCTGGTGCCACAGCCAAGATAACCTCGGTACTCGATTGTACAGGCGATGTAGACATTAACCAGCGTAAGGGCAAGGTGATTACACTGTACGATCTGGTAATGAAGCTCGGTGTTGAAGGTGAGTTCTCCAGAGATAAATTAGTAAACTTCATTTAATCTATACTAACCAACATTGATGGATATCATAAGGTAACACGGCCGATGGTACCATTGTCAAGGGAAATATCAGTATTCCTGAGATGATGCATGATACCGAGGAAGATGAGTATGTTGTAAGTATACGTCAATAACCGAGTAGTAGATGATCTAATGAAGATGTGCAATGGTATTTGACTAGTTCGACATTACCATCGAGTCGGAAACACGTGAAATGGACGCAGTTAGGCAGTTAATTCGTAAATCGCTTACTGCCGAATTACGCAAGAAGCTTGGTCGATTCTCGCAGGATCTTATTGATGGTACGTAGAATGCATTCATGCATATGTATACATACATAATTAGTTGATTAATTGAATCTATGGATATATGTATGTGTATGTATGAATAACACTAGCCCATTCAAAGGATGTGTACATTCCACCGGAGGAACTGGGTCTCTCGACTAGCACGTCAGGCTCAGCTGGCAAGTCATCCGGTAAAGGCTCTAATGCAGGATCAGCGGACAGCACCAATGAGACGACAGGCGATAAATCATCGGCATCATCGACTCATTTCTCCACTACCGACATCAAGCTCAGTGTTGAATTCGTAGCCAGTGCTCATGATGTCTACGATGTTCTACTGAATCAGGATAAAGTGCAAGCATGGACTCGTGGTCCCGTAGTGATTCGACCAGAGATCGGTAGTGATTTCCGTCTATTTGATGGTAATATTACGGGTACTATCGTTGAACTGGTAAGTGTATTGTATTGTATTCAGCAATGATACACTAATTGATATCATCAACGAATAGGTACCAAATGAGAAAATAGTCATGAGTTGGCGATTCTCCTCTTGGCCAGCCAGTAAGTGATAGCGTATCTAATCAATACGATGAGTATTCATATTAATTACGCGTATGTATTTATTTATTATCATTTAGATCATCAATCGAATGTGGCCATTACCTTGGCACAAGGTAGCTCGTCCACCGAACTACGACTAACCCAGCGTGGTGTTCCCGTGGGACAAGAGGACACAACACGCGAGAACTGGCAACGCTACTACTGGGACAGTATTAGCCGTACTTTTGGGTATGTAATTGCTAATATACGAATTATACAAGACACAAGCATGTCACCACCATCATCATCGTCGTCATCATCACCATCACGTCTAGTAAAGAACAGCAAACATAAACGATCCATAAAGACAACAAAGCGTAGTATACGTACAAAGAAACGACAATCAACGACAACATCTTCATGGTCATGGTGGCCAGTAGGAACTACTCTGGCAGTGGTTGCAGTAGGCGTATCTGTGTCATGGTGGTTCAAAGAATAATATTATTGATAGTGATAGTGATAGTGATAGTGATGATGATGATGATGATGATGATGATAGTGGTAGTAACACATGGTGCAAGTTGTTGTTGTTGTTGTTGTTGTGTGTGTTAGGTTAGCAAATAGTATAGAATAGTTTCTTACTTTCTTTTGTTTAATGGTTCTATTTAGTTTTGGTACATCGATGTAGCGAAAAATAACGTGTCCAGTTCAAGATTGTCCATGCCCATTGCTAGAATGGAACGGGACGACAAGTGCTAGCAAGTAATCATGCAAGTCATGTCAAGTACTACGTAGTAGTATTACTACGATGCTAGCTAGATTAATAAATGTGTTTTCTTTTCTTGATAATACTGATATATATATATTCACTTAGCAACTATTTTATTTTTTTATTATTGTTATACTCATTGATCAGTTGATTGATGCGTGTAATGTAGAATAAACTCGCCTATACAAATACGTAATTGTGTATCTACAGCTAGACGAGGATAGTATCTTTTAGCATAGGCTAATGCTTCTTCATCAACCAGTAATCGTGTAGTATTGAATTCATAATGAACAATATTCATCTCTGTTGATTCAGATGATTCAGATGATGATGGTTCCGATGTTGTTGCTATTGTTGTTGCATCATCCATGTATAATCGAACTGTATCACTTGATGATGGTCGTAGTACATTCAGTATTGTTAGTACTTGACCTGTTTGTTGATTCTCCAGTCGTAGATCGTAATAAGGTTGACTAGCATCAGGCGTTGCCGGTTTATCTTCATGTTCATGTTCACCCGATGATGCTCGACAACACGCATGGATAGGTGGTGCATTCTGAGCTGGCCATCCTGCAAGTGTAAATATTGTATTAGATTGAACGAGTGTATTATCTTCTTCTTCCTTTAATAAAGCATGACCTTGAAACCATTCAGCATCCAGATAACTAGGTGATGCATCCAATGTACTACTACTGTTGCTGCTGTTACTACTACTCCATTGAGGATCCAGTTGAGTGAAGCACAACCTGGCAGTACCGGTGAACTTTGGCATGATCTATACGGCAACTATTTGATCAGTACAAGAAAAGAGAAGAAAGCTATTTTGTGTGATAAAAGTGTTTATTGATTAATGTGAATAAAGATAACAAAATTCAACGTTAATCAATAGAGATGTTGACGAAATCCATTGCCATTTGTGATGGAAGAATTGAAGAGTGGATTGCACAATTGCCGTACGGCGTTTGGCGTATATGATGTCTTTAAGTATGGATTGCCATATATAAAAGATGGTTGTGTGATCAGTTGGCCTGTCGCCATATATACTCGCCATTCGTGTACGGTGGATTGCCCAGAGTGCGCTAACGACTGCAATATGGTTAGTGATACTTGCTTTAAGTGACTGTGGATTATATCGTAGAGTGACCACAGCTTTCCAGTTGAAGTCGGGTGGATGCATTATTATTATTAAATAAGTACCTTTATTACTATAGAAGCATCATCATCAATACGTGAAACATATAGTGTTTTCCATCCAATTTGCGCAGTTAGCCTTTTGTTTTTACGAATAAATAATAGTAATGATAACACTTACGTGTTTTGTGGTGTGGCAGCAATAATCCTTGACTGCTGGGGCAATGACAACTACTCAATAATAATAGCAATGCGATGATGGTATTAACAATTATGCAAGATTATTTATTAATAAAAAGAAAATGTTAAAGGATAAATGCGCTAATTGGTTGGAAAAATCCTGTATTGGCACCGATGATGATACTAGCCGGCAGTATCATCATGATCAGTGATGAATGAAGTGAGAGGCGTCATATATAGGCATGAACGTAATACGGTTTCCTATGGGTGTATCCATACTTTATTAGAGAAAACGGATGTAGGCCTTCCTGACGATGATTCTACAAATTCCACAGGCATTGAACCTCCAGGAATTGTTGCTTGTTGGGAGGGTGTTAATGATGGCATGATTGGTTGCGTTCTAGGTGGTGGATTAGCTCCATTGAGAATAGCTAAGCACTCTCTGGCGGATGGCCGATTTGTAGGGTGAGTCTCCAGCATAGCTTTGAGAGCATTGATCAACGAACTCACTTCCGCTTGTTGGAATTGTGGTCCAGTAAAAACGAAAAGTTGTTCTGGAAGTTCATGGGAAAATGTATTCGCGATATTTACAGCAAGCGCCCTGTCATCATTACCACTTATTAGATACCTCTTTGTTAATAATTTATAAAGTGTAATACCAGCTGCCCAGACATCTTTTTTCGTAGGGTCAGCTAGATGGTGGGCAAAAACTTCTGGCGCTATATAGGACATGGTTCCTACTTGTTTGTTAGTCGGGACAACAGAGTTACCATTATATTGTATTCTCTCTGAAAGGTCAAAGTCAATAATGGTCGCCTTTGGTCGTTGCGGAGTATTGGGATAAGGGAATGAAATAACAACGTTATGCGTCTTGATATCGTGGTGGACCAAATGCGCATTATGCAAGTAAATAAGTCCACTTAAGATATCACTAATGAGTGAGCGTACCAATAGGATGTTACCCGACGATATCGCTGGGATGTTGTTTGGCCATATACTGCGAAGGTATTCAGCTAGATCAATATCGCCGTCGTACGAGTATACAAAGCAATAATTATTCCCATATGCAAAATGCGTATAAGCACGGGAAACATTGGTATAGCCAACTAGATTGTTGCTTCCCGGTCGAGCATCGGCCTCTTGAAGAATCTAGATAGAAAAGCGAAAAAGAAACATGATTAGTATGTGAATACAATAAATGTCAAGTATCTTACCAAGAATGCTGCCTTTTCCTTGGCTATATCTCCCTGGGGATCAGATCCTGATGTTCCAGTTGGTAGAGGAGCCACACATTTTATAAATGCACGCGCACCTTTATATTTTCCATCTGCAAGCGCAACATTTTGATCATTATTGCCTCCGATTGTTTTGATAAGTGCAACTCCGTGTGGAATAAAATGTTGCTGTATACTTGTAATCGGTGCTCCCAGGAAGATATTGGGATTGATTGTACCTAATCAACTGCTATGTTAATATACGCACATCACAACATAATGACTGAATACATACCTTGATTGATTTCAGACCGTACCGGACTTGCTAGTATAGTGGGCACGCTTAGGATAAGAGTAACTACCTTCAAGGCAACAAGAAACATAGCTGCAGACTTGAACATGATTTAATTGATTGTAAAAATGCAGATGAAGTGTATGATGTCGAAAATTATACCGACTCGCAGCGAAGCATCTATCAGCGCATGCTTAAATAGCTTGCAGCAATGGCAAATGTTCCATCTTTTCTGTTCATTCGTCTTCCATATGCCACCGCAAGCTTACTTACCACGACGGTCCTCATGTAAGTGGTGTGTCTAATTTATTGAGCTTTCCAATCTAGTAACCACCATGATGCTACTTACTTGATTAAGGGAGAAGGTGACGTGGCTTTAAAACTTATTTTCTTTCTCCTTGTGTTCCCCTAAGAAATTCCTGTATTGAATGAGAACTACCTCGGTACTGGTGTTATCATTCCAACAAACATATAGCTGAATGCTAACCAGCCATCATGTGCTACCATGTTAAATAAACCCAGATCATAGTATTTACTTTTGTATATTGACACAACAACAGCTGTATTATTATTATAAATATACGAATGAAATAATGCTCGAATACATTGCTTTGCTTATTACAACGACTCAGGCCCATCACAAGCATCCAGTAGCATCTTTTGGAATGCTGTATAAATGCCATCTGCCATTACACGTGCTTGGTCCGGATACACGGGCAAGTCATCCGCGATGGGGCCTATTCTAACATCGCCATTATACGAGGCGATAGCAATACTGGTTGATCCTTCAAACAGTGTGGGCCGGTATATGATACACGAGATAATACGATGCTTTTCAGCACCATTAGCAAAGTAGAGCTCCCTCGGTGAACCAGGTACATTTGTGAGGATACCATGAGAGTTGTCCATGTAATGGTTTAAGCTATAATAAAGTAGATCAGTTAGTAATGTATTATTATCATAATTTATCACGTATATCACTTACAATTTGTCTAAGAAGACTTGTGGCGCTTTGTTTGCACCTATTGATTCTGTTGTTGTAAGCGTGGTTCCTAGGCTAGTCTGTGAATCGGTTTCAAGTTCTACCAGACGAGACACCTCACACACACACAAGAGGACCTTATCCTTTCTTCGCGGTCTTTTATCGATAAGTTATGAACACACATATATACTTATGTATAATCGTCGTTATTGTGCCACCTCTTGTTGATAAGGGTAGCTCGTTCGTGAATGTGGACATGACAATCTATTTTCTTTTTTTGCGGTTGTCATCCCCATACTTTTCCGTACGATGTCTTAAACCCTTAATGTCATCACATGCATTATTGCTCTATTGTTTTCCATTATTAAACCCTTGCTCGTCTTGTGTGACGTTATAGTGTCTTGCTAAATAAAACGAACAAGTACTCCATGTCATAATTGATGTTATTTTATATGACTCGGT
>JAIXMF010000075.1:0-45639 GCA_025201365.1 Syncephalis plumigaleata | reverse complement strand
TGACGTGGAACTTACAAAAGCACTACTGGAAACACTTTACAACCTGTGTCAAGCCAATACAATGGTATGGTAACTACTATTACTACATCCTATCCGTTATAATATGCGTATTTACTCGTATATCATAGGATAATCCACCTGAACTGTCATTGTCATTTACCGATGAAATCGTCAAGGTAGTATATGTAGTCATTGTAGATACGAATGCACTTTGCCTATTCCTTACTCTTTGCTTATTAGGATACATCAAGTGTAAGCGCCATATTGGACACGTTACAAGACAACGACTTTTATGTGCGCTACACGTCGTTACAACTGTTGAACACGCTACTGCTTAATAGCCACAACGTCTACAGGAGTGTGTACTAGTATCAGCGATGGGTATCTCACGACTGATGGATATGCTGGATGAACATCGTGAAGTAATTCGTAATGGTATTGTCATTTGACGTGTAACCTCTTACTACGCAAGTTAACTGGTATTCCACCTTGTCATTGATTAGAGGCATTACTACTGCTTATCACGCTTACTGAAGCCAACGCGGATATTCAAAAGATTGTCGTGTTTGAGAATGCATTTGATCGACTACTAGCCATTGTTGCTCAAGAGGGCGGTATTCAGGGCGGTATTGTTGTTCAGGATTGTCTACAATTAGTTCATAATCTACTACGCTACAATATATCAAACCAAGTAGGTAACAGCAATGATAATAACAATAATACTTTTTATATATATGCATTGATGACTTGGTAATACTGAATGATTTCATAGAATTACTTCCGAGAAACAGGCGGTATTCAGAAAGCGGCCAACTTGCTAAAAGTACCGAATGACATGCCTGCCGAAGCATGGGATACACAAATGGCTGTCAATATTAGTATGGCGATTTCACTATTACGCATCCTCGTGAGCAGTAGTAATGCCAATGTCGGTATGAATCAGGTAAGATGTTAGTAAACAATCTCATTCAGCCTATGACTTATACGATATATACATATATATATATATATATGCATATTCGTAGAAAATGATGTTCCAATGCGGTGTATTAGTATCCATTACTCAATTGGCATTCGCGAAAGATCTTCCCAATATTGTACGCGCTGAGGTAAATCATTAATTAACTCGATAATACATCCATTATATATAACATTCATGATTACGGCTACTATTAGGCATTCTATGCACTCGGTGATATTATTCGCGGTAATGATCAGAATCGTGATGCATTCTCCAAGATAATCTGCGGTGATGCGGCCAACACACTTACTTATGGCGCACAAATGTTTGCTATTGCGGCCATTGGACAGACCGGTCTAACAGAATGTCGTACACGATTGGCCGCAGCTTATGCCTTCGAAGTAAGTGTCATCTATGATGTATTTCCTTATTATTAATCATTATGATTATACTAGTGTTATTTGTATAAGAATCAAGAAGGCCAGAAAGCAATTGGTGATGTACTCATTCCAGCACCAGGATCACCCAAAGGTATTCTATCAAATTAGATGAGTATCGAGGAATGAATCTATACTGATATCAATTGTAGATCCTGTAGGCAATATACTCGTGCTAGGTGTGACTGATTGGGAGAAATCGCAAAATGATCCATATGTTGCATGGTTCTCCGCGTTACTTTGGTCGCGTATTCTAAACAATAATGATACAGCCAAGGAAGCTGCACTGAAATCAACCTCTGGTGACACTGAACAAGGTTTGTTGTTTTACTACTATTACTACTGCTATTATCGATCTATCTTCTTACCGATGTATTTCCATATAATCAATGATATTAGGCGAGGAACCCGTGCCATTCATGCATTCTATCATGCATGCCATCATGATGTCAATACAAGATGGTATGGATCTACGCATACCAATAGCATTGATTTCATTACTCTGTACTTGGCTATACGAGAGTCCCCCGAGTGTAACACAATTCCTAAGTGAAGGTGTCCATTTACAATCAGTAAGTATTACAATGTATATTATTGTTATAGTAATAGTAATAACAACGTATTTATCTAGTTAATCGAATGGATTAGTCAATCTACCGGTATGAATGAGACTATTCAAGGTATGGCCGCCTATCTACTTGGTATCATATACGAATACAATGATGATACACAGTCACCATTTCCACGGTAAGTGATCAATTAGATTGCAATCATTCATGACATTTGTTAACTTTGATATAAACAGTGGTAATCTTCATTCGATTATCCTCGGGAGAATCGGTCTCGATCTATTCATTAGTCGAATTACTCGGTTTAGAGAGACGAGCAGCTTCCAAGAGACACCGAGATCATTATGGGTAAGTGTATAAGTATTGTCATCAATATTATACAACGATTGTTCTAAATAATCCACGTAGATACCGGTAACTGTGGAACAAAATGAAGGAGCGTACAATCTGCTATTAGATCCAGAGTTTGTTGGTTTCTTCCGTAGTAATTATGGTAAGTGTAGTCATAGTAAACAGGCTAGTATGTACATTCTATAACATGATATTATATGTGATTAGATATTATTCTACAATCAGTTACTGCCGATCCATCTGAACCACGTTTATCTCGTAGCAGTAAGTGTATATTAATGAAGTTATTATGATGATTCATTTTGTACTAATGAATGATACATGTTTACTACTGATTAGAAGCACAAAATAGTAGCAATAATAGTGAGATGGAAGCGACCATTCAACGATTGAATGCCACTATCGAGGAACAACGTGCGGATATTGCTACACTTAAACAAAAGATTAAAGATCAAGAAGTACAAATTCTAGAGCAACAAGAACAACAACAAGAACGGCAACAGCAACAGCAACAAGTAAGCAATGGATAAATGATGACATGACATTATTGCCTATTAATCGCTATTATAAATGTAGATTGCAGGTGTGCAAGCAGTTGACACGACAACTAGCACAGAAACTGCCGAAGAGATAAAGCGACTCAACGAGCAATTGGCACAGTTACAATTAGAGAATGCTAAACTCTCACAAGAAAAGACAGAGATCGATGAAAGATATAAAGAATTGGAGAAGGAACAGGAGGATTTGTTAGTATTCCTGGCAGATCAAGATAAACAAGTAAAAACAATGAGACAACGACTACGAGAATTAGGCGAGGATATTCCGGCATCAGATGATGATAATGACGATGATAATGACGATGATAATGATGATGCTTAATAGCAATAACACTAATATAATATTCATTTCTATTTTATAACAATAATAATAATTAAAATGTGTAAACATGTCCATGTACAATCTCGCGTGCGTATGTTCAAAACTAGATAGTCTTTTGCTTTTCAGCAAACGATACAAACACTTGGCTGAGTGTGGTCTGACCTACGGAATAATCAATAATACCGTGTGTGGTGCGTGACTCTTCTAGTAGATGGAATATACGTGCAAGCATGCTGGCTGCTTCCTCTGCCGACATTGCTGATGCTTCCTCTCTTCGTTCGCAGTCCATTTCCAAGTGGCAACCGAGCAATTGAACGCAGTGTGCACCCAATTCTCGAGCAAGTTCCCTTTGTACACCGAGGGCACCATTAGGATGTGCGGTCTTCACTAGTATTTTGTAACCAGCACCGTATACATTCTTTAATCGTTGCGGTGTCCCGATGGCTTGTACACGTCCATTCACCATGACAGCAATACGATCACAAAGAGCGTCCGCTTCCTCCATACTATGTGTGGTAAGTACAACGCTGGCACGTTCTTTCAATCGACGAATACACGCCCATATCTTGCGACGTACACCAACATCCACGCCCGTGGTAGGTTCTATAAGAAGATGTTAGCATGATACTATCCGTTGCATTCTATGATGCGGTATACGCTTACCATCTAGAAAGAGTACTTGCGGATGACCGATGCATGCCATCGCCAAACTAAGACGTCGCTTATTGCCGCCCGAGTAACCGTCGGCGTATCGATCGGCTACCGGTGCCAAATCGAGCATTTGAATCATCTCCTCGACAGCGCCTTCCACTTCATTATTGGCCACACCCTTAATTCTGGCAAAGTAGCGCAAGTGTTCACGAGCAGTCAACTTTAACCATAGAATATCGTGTTGCGGACAAACACCCAATAATGAGTGGATACGCGTGTCGTACGGTTCAATGGATAGACCACCGATGGTAGCTGTACCACTAGTTGCGGCCAATTGTCCAGTAAGAATCTACACCCATAGAATAATTAGTAAGTTAATCGATATGAGTTTGATTAATTGCATAAACATCACTTACTTTAAGCGTGGTTGTTTTACCCGCACCATTGGGACCAAGATAGCCGAAACATTCACTCGTACGTGTTGCCATCCAGATACCATTCAATACGGTTTTTGGTCCCAATCGACTGGGGAATTGCTTGGTTAAACCTAATAAACGAACGGCATCATCTTTACCATCCGTGGAGGGCAAGCCTTGTTGTAGTCGCCGCTTCTCTTCTAGTGCCTCTTCATCAGTCAACGTTTCACCTTCTTCTTCTTCGTCTTTGTGTCCTTGTTGTTGTCCTTGATTTGATGGATGATTTTTCGATTTACTTTGTTGTATTTTCTTGATCAATGTTCCAAGTAGGGTAGCAGGTTGACCGGATTGAATTCGTGCATCAACACGCAATTCTATTGCCCAATAGAATATTGCACTAGCAATAAGAGAAAGTAGTACGGGTAAAACCGTACGATAAATATTGAACGTATCCGCCGATGTATACGGATGATACTGCGATGTATCAATGGCCAATTGCTATTGATTGAAATGCATATGTAAATATTAGTATATACATGTATAATGGATTAACAAAAGAGACACTTACACTAAGTGCTTGATTGGCACCAAACGTCGGTAGGAATATAGTGATAATACAAATGGTAGTAATCGTGATGACATCATTAAGCACGAATTTAACGATAAGCGATGGCACGAACACGATCACCGCCATACCAACACCCATGATAGCACCGACACTTGCGGTACGTTCGAATAGATTAGAGACGAGATAAGCCTGGCCTATCAATGGAATGAACAGCAACAACTCGATGAATATCCAGGGGAGTGCACTACCCTCGGTGAAGACGGGCACTTTAGCAATGGCCAATAGCACGATACTGGCTATCACCGGTATAATCGAAAGTAGTATATCTCTAATGAAACTAGCGAGTAAATAGACACGCGAGCCTATGCCCATAGACGATAAATGGGCACGATGGCCGTGTTCCTTTTCACGCACCATCGTAACAGCAAAGAACGATATGAAATGCGAGAGACCTACATGAACATGAACATGAATGAATGAATGAATGAATGAATGAATGAATTGATCTGCCAATCAATGATGCTTACCGTAAATGGTGAATGCAGGCACGAAATACGTAGAAATAAGTGCTCGCTCCTCTTTGCGTGCAGGGAACGTATTGATCGCCGATTGTAATTGTAATCCATTGGCATCGCCCGTTGACGTGGAATCATTGCCAGATATTGACTGAGATGCTACGTTCATTGCGTTAAGTGCAATGGGTGCACGAATACCCTCCTTGTCATCGAATAGCATGGTAAATCCATAGTCGAATTGACCTAGATTTCCATTATTGCCTTCACCTAGACGAGTGAGTGCATAGCCGATAACGGGACTATTGGGCGCATCGTTAATGCCCTGTTGGCGTTGTTTCTGTAGTGTGTTCACGAGATGATCTGCCAGCTGTGTCATATCCTTATAATGGGTAAAGTTGGGTGAAGCTGACGGGGAGAATGCTAGACTGCGTGACAGCTTGGTTTGCAATTGATTACGCCACACGTTGTCGAGTGAGTCGGTGGCAACATAGGGAAAACTATTGGTACGTGATAGATTGCCCGCTGCCGCAACGATTGGAATCTTGACTCGACTACCGACATTAATATTGGGAAGGGAACTTTGAATGGCCGCTGACTGTATAGATACACATTTAGCTAGTGCATGATATTATATAATCATTATACTTACCACACCGATAGCTATACCAACCATCATTAATGGAAGTAAAAGACCTAGTTATTCATTCATTAGATCTTACTATTATCACTAAGAATAAGAATAATCATACCTCCAATAAAGTAGGACGGTTGACGTCGTGCGGCCAGTAAGTTCAACGAGAGTAACGCATATAATTGTTGACGCCAATTCATAACACCGGCAGTGGTGATTTCACCTACTCTTTCTCCTGTTCCTTCTCCTGTTCCTGATGTCATGATAGCTGACTTTGTTAAGTTGCAATTCGATGATAATGATGGTAGTATTGCAGTGGTCGTAGTAGTGCTTGAATATGAATGAATGAAAAGATTATTGCGCGTATCATAAGTTGTTTTACTTTCCCATGTGATTTTATAACTGATTAAACGATAGATAGATGGAAAGATAGAAAGACGATCCTTTGACATTACTATACATGTGTAGGAATGATATCATCACGTCAAACCGTTGGGTTGCTTATTTCTATTTTAATTAACAGGTGCACATCCATTGGCAAGGCGGAATGTGATTACATTTGGACATCGCCCCATTTCGCTGCCCTTGATTCGCCAAGATGTCAATGGAGATTCTACGGAAGAATACGTGATATAAACCCAGCAAAGTCCTTAATTCAGATAATAGCGCGCACATGTCTGTGTAAACTGTATTTGCCTTTTCACCATTAGTTTCATCATTGGTTCTTGATCGTATTACCAGCTTCTTGGCCATTCTTGGCATGTTAACCCATTTGCCTTTGATCTTGCCTTTGAGAACGGCTGAGAGATATACCATTAAGCCATTAGATTAGAGTGGCTACCTTTATCATAATTATCGTCATTATCAGCCAGTACGCGTGTTCATGCCTTAATACTTTGTAACATTGAACTTTTATATTCCCTCTTCTCTCCTCTTCCTTATACTATAAACAGGTAGGCGCAAATCTATGACAAAAATAGTACAGGCATTGATTATTTTGGTTTGCTAATGACGGATACTATTCATTCTATATATATTTATATATTGCTCGTTATACAATTCCCGTTGTTTACTCATTAAGAAAAGCATTCTCTAGCATCATATCCATTTATTGATTTCTTCGTATTCCCTTCTATCATATCCAAGATGTCCAACACTTCCTCTTCATCCCATGGCAAGTAACATTAAATGAGTAGAGTCAATAACTAACCGTTATTCGATGTAGATGTCCACGATACACGTTCTACGTGTAATATCGCTTTTGAAGTAACCACCGAACCAACTGTTGGTCGCCAATACTACGCTCTGTTCATCAAGAATCTGAAGATCATGTCCCGTGACTATGCACCTACCATCAATTCCATTGTTACGGTGAGTTGATCATTTGTATCATTTCATTCATCAATGAATATTGACATTGTTCTACATAGCCATTATACCTTTTGGCCATATTGATCTTTTTAAACTTGGCTACCGCCAGACCAGATAAAGGTAGCTATTCTTTTTCGTTTGATCAGTCAATCGACTAACTGATTACTATTAGCGTTTAAAACCAATAGCTTACCCTATCTTACCAATGACACTTGTCTACCGAGCAGTATCAATGGATGTGTACATCTGGCCTATACGAGTAAGAGTGATGTGAATCCTATCGTGGAGCAACTACGTAGCTTCTTTCAAGCATCGGAACCTCATGAAACGGTAGTCAAGTCATTCGCATCGGTCGATGATATTATCACGCAGTATAACGACAATCCTAAATCGGTGGTGGTAGCCGTCGACTTTCTCGACACCAATCTCGATGGCAATAGTGGCAGTGTGCAATACGAGATACTCGCCAATCATACCTCCATCTATAATGATTATATTAGTACACGATTCCTTACGGCACAGGCGTATATCGAGCGAGCCATCCTGAATGTACGTCGTCGTACACAGCAACTACCACCACTCAGTTCTCCATTACCGCCACGAGGCGAGAAACCGATCAATGATGGCAGCGATGCCTCAGGTCTACCCTTCCTTACGTATGCGCCATTTATTGGTAAATACAAGTCGGGTCAGAGCGGCATCAACCCGTACTACTTGCTGTTCTGCTTTCAACCACTCTGGACAATCGTGCTAACTTGGTTGGCCCAAGACAATGAGAGTGGTATTAAGGCAAGCTTGATTGCCATGGGTCTACGCCCCACCGTCTACCAACTATCCGTGTGGATTACTCAGGCCAGCCTCTCCTTGGTCATCTCCGCGGTCATGACGGGTATCGCCTATGCCGGCAAAGTCTTCCAGCTAACACCGTGGTATTTTGTGTTTGTGCTGTTCATCCTATTCTCGTGGAATGCTGTCACTATCGGCATGCTACTGGCCATTCCATTCAAGGCGGAATCAGCTAAAGCGAGTATCGTGTCGCTTTTCTTCACCGTTATCTCGTTGGCTGTGTTCGGCATCACCAACACGCTTTACTTCAACAGTGGCAAGGAGCATAGTGTGGCCGCCGAGACCGCTCTCTTCCTCATTGCACCCCTTGCTTTTGGTCGTGGTGTCGAGCGTATCACCACGATGGAGATGACAGGTGCCGGTATCACTAGTCGTAACTTTGCCGCTAGTTCATTAGGTCGTATCTATTACATGTTGGTCGTTGATGTCATTTTATATCTGCTAGTGGCACTCTATCTCGATCGCATCTTTCCCGGCAAGAATTGTCGTCCACTTCCTTGGGATTATCTATTCAGACCAAGTTTCTGGTGTGGTAGCTCGCAACAAACTGCTGCTCCCCAACTATCATCATCGTCACCATCTAAGCAGTATCAGGATAATGATGCCTTTAATTCCGATAAAATCGAACAAATTGACGTGTCGACCCTACCTGAATCGGATCGTGGCATTATTACCATTCATAGTTTGAAGAAAAGCTTTAAAATACCCGGTAAAGGCTTGTTTAACCGTAAATCTACCGTACATCATGCTGTCAATGGTTTCAGCATGCAAGTGCATAAAAACGAAATATTCGGTCTACTTGGACATAATGGTAAGTAGCTACATGTATTACAATTACATAATGATAATAATAATAACGATAACGATAGGTGCTGGCAAGACTACTACCATGTCCATGCTTACCGGTGGTCTACAACCAGATGACGGTGAAGTATGGGTGGACGGATTTCAATTGCCATCAAGTGCTACAACCCGTGATAAAGTTGATCTTGGTGCACTCTCCGCCGTACAACGTCGATTAGGCGTGTGTCCTCAACACGACGTGCTGTTCCAACATTTAACCGCCACCGAAACCTTGAAACTATTCGCCGATATAAAAGGTGTAATAGTGAAGCGTCGTCAATCTTCCTCGTCATCATCATCTCATGAACATAATTCTACGAGTGATGCTGCCACCCTTGATGATTATATCAATCATTTACTTGCCGATGTCCATCTTACGGATAAACAGCATCAACAAGTGTGGACGTATAGCGGTGGTATGAAGCGTAAACTTAGTGTGGCCGTGGCATTCCTTGGTGATCCAAAGGTGGTCCTGCTAGACGAGCCCACCACCGGTATGGACGTTTACACACGTAAACAGATTTGGCAGCTCATTCAAGACTCGAAGAAGGGACGCGCGATCGTGTTGACCACACATTCGATGGAGGAAGCGGATGCACTCGGTGATCGTATTGCCATCATGTCCAAGGGCGAGATGCAAGCGCAAGGCACCACGCTTTTCCTTAAGAATCGATTTGGCATTGGCTATCGTTTACACATCGAGAAGCAGAGGCGTGGTGTCGAATTGGATACCGTACTGCTGGATCAATTGGTGAAACAGCAATTCCCTGGTAAGTATCTACGGCATTGGTAGATGTTATGATTTGTAAGCTAATGATGGCGCTTATATTTGCAACATTAGAATCGGAAGTGGTATCAGATACACCGCAAGATATCACATATCTAGTTGCTTCACAGGCACAAGAGATGAATAACAATCATCAGAATACGGCACGTCTACCTTATCTATTCGATGATTTGCACAAGAGCATCAAGGAGGGTCATTTATCTATCGCGTCAGTTGGTCTTTCATTGACAACACTAGAAGAGGTAAGAAGCTATATGGATTGCATCGATCATTTATTACATCTCATACTAATATCATCGAATGATTCTAGGTATTCCTTGCTTTACAAGACCAAGAAGAGTCCGATAAAGAAGAGACTGATTCTACATCGGCAGACATGGTAATTGGAAATGCACATACACGCATTGCATAATCTGTTAATAAAACTATATATCACGATTAGTCTATGAATACTAGATAACTGTAATAATAAAGAGCAACAAGTGTTATGCTTTTCTTTTATTTGATGTAAGTTATGATACACAATAGAATTTAAGGCATTGTTGTATAACTACTAGCAAGTATAAATCTACAACAATACCCATATGGAATGTGCAAATTTAAGCAATAAGCCAATGCCATTGTTATTACTCAAATGCATCATAAGTTGATCTAATACAAGTGCCTTCTAGTTTGCCATTTTGTATACTGCATGTTAAATTGTTGGCACACATTGTATGGTTGTTATCGCATGAACCTCCTTCATCGGATATACGAACACAAATGGACTGCGTACGACCAAGCATTGTCGTGCATCTCATATGGTTGGCCGTGTCACATTGATAATAGACACCGTCGATAGTGCCACAGGATACGCCGCCCATGACCAGTTGACTTTTAAACGGTTGACCATCAGCAGAATGGATGGCCAGTAGTAAAGCAACGAAAAGAATGCTGTAGTTCATATTGCTTTTTGTTGATAACACTACTATGATGCCGAATAGTAAGAAATGAAAATGAGATAAGTAAAGAAATGCTGACGTACGTGTGCGCATGTGCCTATGTACGTATGAGTATGTGTATGTATGCGATATATGTCGGTTGACGTCAATTTAATAGGATGATATAGTAGTGCTGCGATAACTCAGACGAGGAAAAAGGAGAGATAGTAAAAGAAATGATCAATCTAGAACGAGAGGAGAGGAGAGATAGAGGGGCAATCTAACGAGGATAACGTATAAATGGATAAACTGATAGACGAACTATTGAATATGAGAGTGAGAGGGGAGAGAAAGGGAGACAAGGCTAAGCAATGCTGTATGGTGGATGCGTGTAATGGAATGCAATGGTTGAACAACTAGCTCTACTCGTAAAATGTGACGGTATTTATAGCCAGTAATAATGAAACAAGTATCAGTGCTGTAACAATGCAGCTCTCCATGTCAGGGACAAAGAAGCAAAGCATCATTCAAAACATTGTTTGCAGTAAATGTAATGGATCATTATTGACTAGCAAATGGAAGAATATGCTAGTTGTTGTAATAGCAGTAGATTGTATTTAATTAAATTATTCATGCAATAATGAACATCTAGGTAAGCAGATTCATGGTCATTGCTTAGATAGCACACATGCGATGACCATACACATACACACAATTGAATAGTTTTAATGTTTACTACTAGGTTCAACTGCCAAAGAGGAAACTGGCTGCCATTTCTACATTGCCATCACATGCCTCCAATGCTTGAATAGCTTGTTCTCGTGATATACCAAGACTAGTAAGTGTCGTGATAGCTTCCTCAGGGAAAGTAGGAGTAGCAGATGGTGCAGATGTCCTATTCGCTTGAGTACTAGTGGTAGCAGATGTAGTCGATGATGTCGCCTGTGATGATGAACCTATATTGACATGTATACAATAGATCACTTGTTAGTACTCATCATCTAGTGTAATACAATTGACTTGCCACTATTTCTGAATGGATTTGTACTAGACGCGGCGGGTGGTTTACTACTCTCGGCACTCTCCTTGAGTGCTTCCTCCATTTCACCGAAACCTCCTCCAACCCTAGAGGCTTCCGGTACTTCATGCTCGGCCAAGAATGGTATTTCTCTACCTGCAATGACCAGTGCATTCTTACTTAAATCGATACATGCCTATCATCATTACCATTAGTCATTAGCATTACAATAACAATAAGAATACATTACCTGATGACGCTTTAACATGTCAAGTCCAAATAGTAAATCAACACTTTTACCCTATACACAATTGATTATACAATTATTCTACTGTATTCTATGAAATGTATACTCGCCTACTTACCTCTACAATGGTGAATGAACATGGCAGGTACAAATCGCCATCTAATCGGATCTGAGCTGAATGCACACGTCCTAGAATCTTGGCTGAACCAACTCCTTTGGCTAAGCCTCCAAATCGAGTATCGAGTAGACGCATTAATCTAGAGTGTGTTCACGAATGATGCACGTCTATATCAGTCTACTATTGTTCGTAATACTCAACAACGACAACATTTACTTACCCACAAGCAGCGGCACATTCCGGACTCACTAGTGACAATGATTAGGGAATGACATGTTAGAAGACATGATGATAAACAAGCTACACACACATATATATATATATATACGTACTAATGGTAACTTGAGCACCTGAATCGACAAATGCCTTCATAGGATGTCCATTAACTTCCATATTCACATAAAGCATATGCACCTAATTGGTTATCGAATATTAATCTACGATTAGATCATCATCATCATCATCATGACTAGTCTCCTATACTTACTACACCAAATGATTCTGGATTATATTCTAGGGCTGCTTCCATGTTAGACAAGACATTCTCCTGTCTAATGGCTTCTTCAATACGACGTTGTGCTTCCACATCGAATGGATCAGCATTAAGTGACATCTAATCGATAATGAGTATCCAGTATACTACTGACGTCAATATCACTTACGATTTCCCGTTGACGTGTAGCAACTGCTTGTCTACGCTCCTGTTCCATATTACTAATAAGTTGCGCGAATTGTTGTGGATTATTGACTGCATTCGCTAGTTCAGGTTGTGCCTATCAATATCAGAGTATGCACGTCAAATCAATTCACGCTATTCAACTTTATATCGTTGCAAACTTGATTCAACTTACCGCTCGTAATTGTTGTAGTAATCGTGGATCACTTAGTACGTGTTGTCGCATTAGTTCAGGATTGACTTGTTGTCCTTGACTACCAATACTAGTGGGTGTATGCGTACTATATGGTGGTGGTGGTTGCTGTTGTTGCTGCTGTTGTCCAGATGAAGGTGACTGTCGTTCCAAGATAATAACATCATCTTGTTCAATACCTAATTCGCGTAGTGTTTTTGTCGGGTCCGATAGTGCTTGTCCGTGATGTATTAGACGTTGTTCAGCTACCGGTACACCTGACTAATTACAATATAAACAAATAGTTATAGCGTCTTGTAGTTTGTAGACCTACTCATTAACAATTACCTCAATCTCGACAACTAGTTGAAGATTCTCAACGGTAGTGGCCAATTCAAGCTCTACCGCATACAATTGACCGTCGTGTGTAGTGATAGTAAGTGGCATTTTGGCTATGACTATACCTTGCCTGGATACAATAAAAGATGAAAGTACAATAGTGGTGTAATATAAAGTAAAAGGAGTGGAAAGGAAGATAGAGAGTGATAGTAATTGAAGAATGCGTCATATTAGTAACACGTCAATTGTAATATGCATATTAATAATACCATTAAAATATTCACGTGAATTTCCATGACTATTCTCGTCTACTATGTTGACATCAACATTGTTTATTACTAATATATGTCGTGTATATGATACAAAGCGTAAACCTATTTCTTCTTCATTCGTCCGAATACAGTCGTCACTTGTTCGGATGGCTTACCCGCCGTCTTCTTGATCACGTCTAGGATTTCCTTGCCTTGTGGCTTTTCGATATCATCTCGTTTCGCGACAATCTTCTCTGCAAGCCATAATGGCGTGTCAGGATAGCCATTACGTATTTGCACGTATTCCTCGGCCATGTGTTCCGGTGGTGCCGTAACAAATAGGCGTAATGCGTCGATTGGCATAAAGGCCTCGCCCATTCGATCGTGACTGAAATACTGGGAGAAAAAGTCGTACATCTTACTAAGGTCGTCCTGCATACGATCGTCCATCTCTGGCATGTGCAGTATCGCTTCTTTGTTACGCGGTCCACGCAGGTATTCCGCTAGGAATCGATCGAGTGTCTTGTCCATTAGATCGCGGAATAGATACTCTTTCATATGTGCACGGAAATCACCGCAATAGTCATCCAGCGTGGCAATGAGTAATCCGCACAGATCATCCTCGTACCATGCTTGACAGAATAGTTGGTCAAATGTGGGATTCATATCGCGTAGCATCACTTCGATGAGACAGTCGACGCCAAACTTGCCAACATCAAGGAATCCGGTGAGTGCATTCTCCATGGCTGTGTTAATACGTTCCGCGTATTTCGCATTCACCATACCAGAGGAACGCTCGGTGATGGATTCGCAAAACTCCACACATCGTAGTTGCTCATTCGATAGGGCCATGATGTAGTCCACCAGACCATCAGGCATTTCTTTGTCGCTTAGATAGTTTTTCAACTCTTTGCCCAGTAGCTTCGTCCATGATTCTTGCGTTGTTTTCAATGCGCCCGCACATTCCACTACTACATCCGCTAGAATATTACCACGATTAGACTCGGTGGCTACTTCGATTTGCTCGTTGATCATTTGGAATATAATAACAGAGGCACCGATACCGTACGTGCCATCCATGTCGACTTCGGGTGCCTTGTCACGCTCGGAGAAATCCTTGGCACCTGCTTTCACCAGATTATGCATCCATTCGTCTAGTTTCGCTCGTACCAATCGTAGATAATCCTTGATCAATGTCTCCTCTTGTCCCTCGAGCAACTTGGGTTGCAGTATCTTTTCCGCAATACCAAGTTGTTTCTTCATATTCGCGTAGTATTCACGCGTCCAGCGTAGCAAGCGTAGAATTTGTCCTGCATCGAGATCGAGTGACGCGATACGTGCCAAGTGTCGCGCTAATTGTTGATGATACTCGAGTGTAAAAAACGGGAATATCTTGTATTTCTTGGGGAAACGCGGCACCACCTCGTCGAATACCAATGACAAATCGTCCACAATGAAATCGGTCTCTTCTAACGCGGCAAACGGATCGCTCACGAATCGTTCCTCCCATTGCGCGTATTGATTCTCCACCTGTTCCTTTAACACTTTAAACAACATCTCACGCCATGCTTTAGGTGCAGGTCCATCGGCTGGATTTGGATTCGGCTCGGGTTGCTCGTTCCGCCACAACTCGAGTGCCTTAGCGTCTGCTGCCTCCTCTGCCTCTACCACTTTTGCCACACTAATGATCACAGCACCGTCTTTGTTCGCCGCGTAATCCAATAGACTTGACACGATAGCCCAGAAGAATTGCGCGAAATCCTCGCATAATCCATCCAGGCTTTCAAAGGCACTTTGCAAGGCACGTAACGTATCGCGCGACACCGTCTGACTATCACGCATGACCGAGTCGCGAAATGCTTCTAGACGCGACACACGATAGTGTAGCTGTAAGATCTCCGGTCCAGCCACCTGTCCCGTTCGATTAATCTCCTCGAAGTAACCGGTGGCATCGGCCAATTGCGCATCAAGTACACGGAACTTTTCTACGAGTTGTTTCGCCTTATTCATATTCTCGTGAATACGCGATATCTAATAATAATAAGAATCATCTCGTCATTAATCAATATTAATAGATGATTATGGTGTTGCTTACCTGATTAATGGAATCATAATGTTGCGATAACTCTTGCGTACCAAAGCGTTGTTCAGACGCCGTCTTCAACTGTCGTTGTAGTGCGTCAGACCGTTCTGTAGCCTCGCGTAATAAACCGAGTCCGCGTTGTACACCGTCGAAATGTGCCTGAGCACCGCTCTTCAGCTGAGCATCAATAGTCGCTTTCTCCTGCATCATACGTCGACGTAGAATGTTGACTTTGATTTCCAAGTCATCAGGATGACGTAGCATATCCTTGAGACGAGCTACAGCTGCATCCCTATGTGCTTCATCTACAGCAGCCATAGTAGTGTTACCCTAAGGGACAATAGCGATAGTGTATAGTTATTAATAGTAGGCTAGAGATGTGAGGAGAGTATAAAGGAAAGTAAAGGTTTGATATCCACTCATTCAATTCATAACGCGATTGACATTGAAATGCTTCTCTCTCTCTATTCGTTCCACACACACAAACAAGCATTCCTTTCTGTTGATTTCCTCCTAGAATGGATGTACCAATCGTGTTGTAATATGGAATAGCAACAATAAGATATCGCATATATACCGCTCAATATTGATTATTCTTACTCTACTACTTGTTATACCCTAACGATACTATTACTTTTTTCTTGGTTTATCTCAAGACTTGTCGTCTGTCTATTTACTAGATTAGTTACACTACTCTACTGCTGTATCTATGGTATATATTAGAAGTGCTACTACTAGTATAACAGCAGTGGTGAAGAACCCTTTATAATTCATCAATCTTTGTCTATCCTATCTACAACAACAACAGCAATATTAGTTGGTTAGTTAGTCAGTCAGTCATCTCGTTTATTCGGTAGAACGTGTCAGTATGGATCGTCCCTTATTTCATCTACGTCCGTTGATTGCAGGTCTTCAGTTGGAGAGTAGTGTGGCACCACGTCCATCTACCAGTGAAGGTAGCATACAACGTCGTCTGGGTAGTTTATCGCGTTCTCCTTCTGTCAATACGAATTTAAAACCTACTGTGGAATGTGCCGAAGTATGGGGTAAGCTTATACGATAACAATATATATATACATAATACATGTACATGCATATATCTATAATATTTGTTTGTAGAGAACACGATATTCCTAGGCACATCAGATGGCTGCATTATACAAGTGATACTTAATGAACGAGTCGATATCAGTCATAGTGGTCATGCATCCGATGTAAGTTGCCATTATACTACTACTACTACTGCTGCTACTACTATTACTTATCTCTATTGTCATATACGATACAGGATACAATGGCATTACCGCGATCTCAAATAGTACAACGATGTAATGTGGGATCTAATCGACGTATTGAACGACTAGTTGCTCTACCTCATCTACGTAAATTGGTGGTATTTTGTGGTGAGTTATCATTTGCAGCATTTGTAGTAGATTATTCACCTACATATATGTATATGCATGTATGCATGCATCTGATTAGACTCGGCACTCTCATTCTATAGTCTTCCCAATTTGACGGTATTTCCATCTGAAGTAATATCGACATTGAAAGGCATTACTTGCTTCTACATTGACCCGCCACCACCTTCCTCGGCTAGTCCACGTAATACCGTTCGTATTTGTGTGGCAAAACGTCGTTCCATTCAATTGTATCGACTCTCCATGGATCTAGTGATGGTTAAGGTAAGCAATCACCATTTGATATATAATAGTTATTAACGCGTTTATCATGATCATCATCATCGAGTATAGGAGTTTACCTTATCCGACAGTGTATCCATTTTATGTATGGCAGGCAACTCCATCTGCTTTGCTGATAATAATGACTATTTCCTTATGGATATGGAGCGTGGTGAGGTAGTACCTATCATGCCAATTACACAGTCAGCATCGCGTGATACATCAAATCGTAGTCTATCAGGAACCACGAAACCGATCATCACTTCGATTAATGATGCTGAATACTTGTTAACAAGTGCTGCCACATCAACTTATATCCTTTACAATTACAATTACAATTACTAGTATTAGATGGTTATATTCATTAACTTGATATCTGATTACATTCCAGTCTAGGTATATTTATTTCAAGTAGTGGTGAACCTACTCGCGGTACACTGGAATGGCCTAGTTATCCAAGATCCATTGGTAAGTATAGTTGTATACGCTACTATATACTCGTTGTCATTGCTGATTCATTATATTATTAGTGTACAACTCACCGTATATTATAACGCTATTACGTAACAATACCATTACAGTACATCAGATGGATCAACAACGGCTCATTCAAACGATTGATGTAAAACAGCCACAACCACGCTCACTCTTATTTTCACCGGGTATGATCATGAGCCATACTAATCTGGCACGTAAATTGGCACGTCCCGATAGAGATGCCACCGATGCAGTATCCACTTGTGAGCGACTATTCTTTGTTGGACCCGATATCGTTACAGCACTTGTTACAGAATCCATTATTGAGCAGGTAATTATTAAAGCAAAAAACAAAATGTAATACTATTGTAATAATAACAATGATTATGATATCGTATGTTGTCTAGGTTGATCACTACTTAGATAGTAATCGTATTGAAGAAGGTATTGTCTTGTTGGAACATCATTTAGCTAGTCGTGAAACAGATGGATTGGATAAGGTAAGTATACTGATGTCAATATAGATAGATGTCTACTTACAGTATCGATGTCATTAGTCAATGGGCCTACTCTACATCTATCGTAAAGCGGGTCTCATTTGCTTGGGTGAAACGCTATTTGACGATGCATTAGGCTATTTCCGTAAAGGCGAGCTAGATCCTCGTCTATTGGTCAACTTTTTCCCTAATCTAAGTCTACGCTACTATCATCTACCTATGGAGCAGGATATACAGCAGCAAGTTCAATCATTACAAAACATACATCATATTGGTAGGCAGCATAGAAGAAAAGGAAGAAATAATGATCTAGGATGGTTGATTAATTCTATTCAATCTAGTTGAAAAGCAATTGGCAGCATTTAATAGTGCCGGTGACAAAATGTTAGAAAAGACCTACATTAGCAATGCTTATGAAATGCTACTTCGATATCTTAAATTGTGTAAAGAAAGCGGAGGAGTACCAGCGGGTGAATTTACCGAAGTAAGTAGATGATAATGATGATAATGATACTTAAACTATTATTAATATAAACATGACAACTAGGATCTGGATACATTACTATTAAGATTATATACGGAACTTGATCCAGCTGGATTATTACGTTTACTCAGAGAGGATAACAATTGTCAAGTGGAAGCATGTGAGCAATGGTTGAAGGAACGTGATGTAAGTGCTATTGTTTGTCAAATACTAGTACATTTACTTATATCTACATTGATAGCAACACTATGCTCTATCATTACTGTATAAATCACAGCATCGTCTCTATGATGCTATGGTATTATGGCAAAGGTAAATAGATGACTATATGTATATTGCTACTACCACTACTAATACAATCATTCTATTCCAGTATTGCCAATGGAGAATTAGTAGATCCATCATTTGGTGGTTTACAAGAATTTACAGATACATTACTTGCATCAAAGGATGCCTCCTTATTACAAACATTTACACCGTGGATATTATCGAAAGACACATCCATGGGTATTAAGGTATGCATCATATATACATATACATATACATATATGTTATTCATTTATTCATCTACATGAATAGATGTTGTGTCAATTACAAGCTATGCCTGATGGACCACTTAGCGATCAATCGATGCTTTCAATGGTACGACAATACGGCATGGCAGGTCTAGTCGATTTCCTCGAGCATCTTGTCCTAGTACGACGTACCACCGATCCCATTCATCATGATGCATTGGCAGATATCTACATTGAACGATTAGGCGAATTATGCACATCAGAATATCAAGAAGAGTTATGTAAGTGACGCGTATCATTCCAATAGTATACTCATTGTTAACTATCATTATCATAAAGTAAATACATTTAAGCAGGCACAATCAACTGATGAAAAGTTGTATTTCGCTGCATTCCTTCAAAAACAAACAACACCACAAGCACAAATGCGTACTAGACTATTACAATTCCTGGAGACATCAACACTATACAATCCAGAAACTGTACTAAAATCATTATCACGTATTGACCTTTACAGTATAGAAGCATGTGTTGTATTAGCTAAGGTAATTATTAGAAATGAAATGAGATAATAATAACTATCTAATAACTGTTATTCAATAATGATAATAGTTGGATAGGTTCGAGGAATCACTTCGATTATTAGTAGATAAACTGGATGACTGTGTGGGTGCTGAACTATTCTGTCATTGTGGTGGCACATTCTCACTTCAATCAGATGGTATTGTTATAACGCGTGACAATCAATTAATGTTTACTACACTGTTGAACATTTACTTGCAACAATCACCACCGTAAGTTATTTATTAGATTCATTTGACTTGTTAGTAATGATACTGAATCTATAATGAATTAGACAACAAGAGGTTAATGTCACTCGTCTATTAACATGTTTCAGTCAATCACTTGATGCCATCGAGGTGAGTAACTACATTATATTACACATTCTTTATTCTTATGCTGACTGTTATGTTGTTGTTGTATAGACATTACATTCTATTCCTGATTATTGGTCGGCAGATATTATGACAGGATTCCTGATACAAGCAATACGAAAAAGTACCGGCACTTCTAGAGAATTACAATTACTACGAGCACTAGCTCATGCAGAATTGAATAAGGTAATAATGAATAGTTACTAATAACGAGTAATAACTAATATGATTATTGTTACTATAGGCTACTATTGATTACGCGACAAGAATCAGTGCAGTGGGTGGTGTACTAGTTACCGAGTCAACTCTATGTCGAACATGTAAGAAACCATTGACTGGTGCACTTAGTGGTTGTAGACTACGTCGAGGCAAGGTGATGGAAGTCGAACACGTCCACTGTTTATCCAATGAATGAAGATAGCGCGATTATAGCGTGTATTTGTTGTTAATAAATTGCTTTCGTATTTTTGCACTACTGAACCATTAATATAAACGAGTGAGTGAGTGAATGAATGAATGAGTAACACGATTAGGAAAAAAGGTGAAGCTGGTTACAAATACACACACACATCAATCATCAACTATAGGCTTTTCCTTTCTTTTTTTTAATAATAACAATCTACTTGTCTACTCTCTCTCTCTCTCTCTTCTATTTACCAGTTAGCAGGTAGTCATATTGATCCATGTCGCGTGGAGCTACTGGTACCAATAATATCCCTTTGGGATACAATCGATTGGCTCAACGAGACGGTGTAGCAGATACATCGCATGCACCACCTCCACCTCCACCTCCACCTACCTCGTCTCATCGTAGTAGACACGATACTGACGAAGGATACTTGGCGCGTGTTCAAGCGAATCAAGGCTATTCGGACCGATCCCGCGATCATCGTTCCTATAACGATCACCAGCGTAGTTATGGTGGATCTCGCTTTGATGTGAGCAACTCATCCTATGGTGGTGAATCCACAGAAAGTAGTAAACGTACACTAGCCGATACAGGTGAGTGGTATACGCTGTTCCACCAGCATATCATTGATACTTAATATAATATAATAATATTAGACGATGGTCGTGGTCGTAAGCGTAAAAGTCGATGGGCCACTGCCGATGAGAAGGCTGCCGTACCTGGCATGCCAACCGCACTAGCAGGCACCGTTCCTAAAGAGAAACTAGATTTATTCCTGAGTAAGTCATAGCAGTAATAGAACAATAGCATTATTACTAATCATCAATGAATAGCTTATGTACGATTGGAGGAGATTGGTCGTAAATTAACTTCTGGCGATTATGTACCTAGAGAGAAACGGTAAGCAATGAATCTTAACTAGATATATAGCCATGCTCATACTATAATGAATAGATCACCCTCTCCTGAACCGGTGTATGGCACAGATGGTAAACGTATTAATACACGCGAGTTTCGTTATCGTAAAAAGCTGGAAGATGAACGACATAAACTGGTACAGCAAGCGCAAAAGATGGATCCGCAATTTGTACCTCCTGTAGATTATCAGCGACCACGTAAAGCAGTGGAGAAACTGTACATTCCCGTACGCGACTATCCCGACATTAACTTTATCGGTCTTATTATCGGTCCGCGTGGTAATACACTAAAGAAAATGGAATCAGAATCAAAGGCAAAGATCAGTATTCGTGGTAAGGGCAGTGTGAAGGAGGGAAAGGTGCCCACGGCGAATGATGGTCTCGAAGAAGATTTACACTGCTTAATATCGGCTGATGCCCCAGAGAAAGTGGCGAAAGCCATCAAACTTATTGAAAAGATCATTGAAACGGTAAGTAGTCTTGCTTGTTTATTTGTCATTATTTATTGATATATATATATATATAATATTATTATTGAAGGCGGTATCGATACCAGAGGCACAAAATGATTTGAAACGAGCACAACTACGCGAATTGGCCTCGTTGAATGGCACGCTACGTGATGATGAGAATCAGCCATGTCTCAATTGTGGACAGACGGGACATCGACGCTACGAGTGTCCAGAACAGCGTAATTTTACTGCCAATCTCGTATGTCGTATTTGTGGTGGAGCAGGACATGCAGCACGCGATTGTCGTGATCGTAATAATCCAGATGCTCAACAGAAGAATCAGAAATTAGATGCTGAATATCATAATCTAATGGCAGAACTGGGTGAATCAACGGATGCTAGTGGTAATGCAACGGTAAGTAATAATAATAATAACTGGTTATAGTAGTATAAACTTATATATTCTATTAGGGTCATTATGGACCAGGTGCAGGTCAAGCAGCAGGTGCAAGTGGTGCTAGTGGTGGTCTACCACCATGGGCAGCTCAAAATCGATATGGTGGTGGTGGTTCACGTCAAGAAGATGGATATGGACGTGGTAGTGGTGGTAGTGGTAGTGGCAATTCATCTTTACCACCATGGCAGCAACAACAACAACATCCACATCAAGGAAGAGGAAGAGGTGGACATCATTATAATAATCAATCAAATTATTATTATCAACAAGGTAAGATTTATATAACAAATGTGTACATGTATGTATGTATATTAGTAATGGATTAACTAATGGATCAATGAATAGAATATGATTATTACAATTATTACAATAATGGATATTATGGACAGACAACAGGTGAAGATGGTACAGCACAACCACAACAAGCACAACAGCAGTATGGAGCAACTGGTGCACCACAACAACCATGGCATACAAATGATGCTAGTTACAATTATGGTACAAGTGGTGTAGAAGGAGACAGTAATAATACAACAGCTGCAGTAGCAGGAGGAGAAGCAGGAGTAACAAATCAATATAATCAAGAGTATCCTACGCAAGATGCTGCAAACTATCCGCCACCTCCACCTCCTCCACCAGTATCATCAGATTATCCTCCACCTCCACCGCCACCCCCATCTGATTATCCACCTCCGCCTCCTCCTCCACCCACTGGAGGTTATTAAGTTTTCTACTCTCCTTTTCTCATCTTCCTCCTCCTCCTCCTCTTTCTCCTTCTTTCTCCTCCTTTCTCTTCCTCTCCTCTTCTATCTAGGATTGAGTTGTTATGTAGTGATGTGGAAATCATTTTCTTTAACACTAGTAGTATTCAATTACTACTATTGAATGCTACGTTTTATCTGTTTATTTCATCACTTCTATTATCATTTGATTCACCCATCTATTGGAATAATGAATAAAAAGTACTAGTCGTGTATTTGTTTTCCATTGAGTTAAAAGACGATCTATACGATCAACGTGTGCTTTGTAATAATAAATAAATAAATAAGCCGATGAATGATAGTTGCCAAGTTATGGTCCTGGAATACTCTCCTTTTAATAGTGTCCCATGTACAATAATAAATAATACAAAGAATACTTTGCTATTATAAAAGTATACGGCTATTAGATGGGATAGCAATTTATGTACTCTTTCTCTCTTCTCTATCTAGATTGCGTCGTGTCATCTCAATAGTATGATGACATATATACACGCGTGATGGTCACTAAGACTGAGAATATACTATAGGGTCATTTTGTTGAATGAGCTTTGCATTCTATTTTCGCATTCTTACAATTGATGAGATGTCTCGCAAGGGTAATGGTGTATTATTACAAAGATCTCGTTCATGTCATCAACAACAACAAGAGCAGTATTATTATTCTTGGCGAGCATCGTCTCAATTCATTGCTTCATCATTGAGTAATAACAACAAGAGAGATATCGATATTACCATCAATGATAATCTAATGACTATTCCTATAATGCCTACCACCATTGATGCAGATAGACAGCGCGCCTCATCGATATCATCATCGTCAACATCATCTGATATAGAAACAAGATTGAAAACAAGGCCGAAATGTACGAGACATCTATCGATACTTGATCGTGGTAATGAAGCGGTCTCCAATTTCTGTAATAAACTAAACAACGATAGTATCTATGTGAGAATGGGACTGATCGGCTATAATGGTATGGAAGCATGGCGATTAGCAACAACAGCAACGGCAACAGCAACAAATGTGCCTATATCTTGTTCCTCTCATTATCGACTAAAAGGGAAAAGATCCAAGAAGTATAGAAAGCAACTTGGCAATGAATCAAGAGGGAAAACATCGATGAATCAACCAGTAGCAGAAGCAGTAGCATTTGTAATATCCGATGATGATGCTGATTATGGTGAGCAATCTACAAAGAAATCATCGGCTGTATCACATAATACGAGGAATACAAAAGTAGTAGTCACTCGTGGACAACAAACTGGATTATCATCTGCTGCTACTGCTACGCTTACAAGACAGTCACAACAACTTAGTCTTGAAGAGGCACGAATGAAACTACGAAAGTATGGCGGTATTGACAATCTACTTAGAAATGACAAGACGAGCAATACGATCAAGTGTACACTCACACCGAGTATAGCGCGTTAATAGTCGCGTATTCAATAATGATAATAAACAATAATGCTTTAGTAGGAATGTAGCATGAATAATGAACGAACGGATATGGTGATTACTTGTCAATCGATTATTGCATAAATTGATGCAGTAATGATGATAATGCACGCTAATAGATCGGACAAATTCGTATCGGAAGTAATCGGCATACGCATTACGATTGATTGATGTCATCATAGTTGCACTGCATCATCATCATCACCGTCATTACTTCTCGTAGAAGAACTGACATGTGAAACGGATTCAGATGTAAAATTGTTTTACTAACTATTCATCATAGCTCTATCTATATATAAAGCGAGTAAAACCTAAACACGATTCATGCTAAACGCTCATTTTCTTTCTTACTTGTTAGTTATATTCAACATTTGAAATACTATCTCGTTCACGTATACACTTCCTCTCTCTTCTTTTTTGATTTTTACGCAGTCTTCTTATTGCACGATTCTATTCTTGATACGATTACCGTATTATTATTGTGATTGTTGTAACCACTTTCTACTACTACTAGTTCTTTTGTCTTGTGATAGCCAGCAGTAAATATGGCCGAGAAACAACGAGTGATTGTTCTTGCCGTTGATGTGCAAAGTGGCGAGACACCCGATATCATCCAATGGTCCATGGAGAATATCATTAGAAAGGGCACCGATCGCATTGAACTCGTGAGCGGATGGAGTGTCGAATCCGAAATGGATGCCATTGAACTAGGTAATCAAGCAATAATATAGTGACAGTGACAATAGTATTTATACATTGTAATAGGTGGCGAGTTTCTTTACGTAGGTGAACAACTAGCGGAAATGGAAAAAGAAGTAAGTAAACTACTATTACTACAAGTAACGTATGGTTGTAATAAGCTATTAATATGATGCTACGTATCGTGCGTGTATGCTTGTTACTATCTAGACTGAAGAAACATTACTGCAACGATTAACTGAATGTGCAAAACCATTATGCGATGCTGGAGTAAGTAGTCTTTTGTCGTATGCGATAATACTCCACCCTACTAACCAACATTATCTATATTTGAACTAGATTGATTGTCACGTCAGTCTAGTCAAGGGACATCGATCACCAGGTAATATGATCGTTGATTTCACGGAACGAGTTGGTGCTGCCATGCTTATCTTGGGCAGTCGAGGTTTATCCTATTGGAAACGGTCAGTAGTTTCTATTCTATATAATATCATCACTGAACAATAACAATGACTGATAATATATTTGTTTATTATTTGTATAATAGCTTGTTTATGGGCAGTTTTAGCGATTTCTGTAGCCATTCGGCCAAGTGTCCCGTACTTGTAGTCAAGCATGAATCGATTGAACGTATGCATAATGTAGCCAATACTGCCGGTGCATCACTGCCCAGCAAGACTGGTCTAATGGCGGATATGGAAGAGCAGGAGCAGATGCCTGAACCATCCCTACAGGATAATGCGCCATCTGATAGAACGAATATCCCCACTACCACTACCGCTACATCCACATCGCCACGTCAACGTCGTTCTAGTCGTCTAGCCAATGTTATGGATGCATTGTAGGAATGATGCTATCCATCCACTTCCTATTCTCGTTGAGTACAATCTAACCTGCTCTTGATTGTGTGATTGTGATTGTAAATAATAAATAGATAGGCGTGCGATATACTAATCATGTATAATGAAATGAATCGTCCGTTCTATTCCTTATCATTGTGTGTAATAATCGATTTACGATTGGATTTGTCATACAGGCTTTTTATTCCATTCCGCATCACTCTAATATCCAATAACGACATGTCCTTTACGCTGCATTTATCTACAGTAATTGGTAAAAGTAGCAGTATTGCTTACTATAAACAATCGATACGACATGCTAAACCATTTCAGCGGTTACGACGACAACCAGCGGTAGTTGCCAGCTGTTATCGCTACTACACGACTACTCCAGTAGCGACTGTACCTCGACGTGTAGCTATTATAGGCAGTGGACCTGCTGGATTCTACACTGCTCAGCGATTGTTACGCGCTACCGACAAAGAAGCGGAACAAGGTGGAGGCGGCGGTATACACATTGACATGATTGAAGCACAACCAATTCCATATGGTCTAGCACGATACGGAGTTGCGCCTGATCACCCAGAAGTTAAGGTATTGTACGGTAGTGTATATGAGTATAGGTATGCTTTTTATTAATACCGACTGTTGGATATGTTGCTTAGTCGGTAATTCATAAATTCGAAAAGTTGGCGTCAGAGTCGCGTTTTCGTTATTTCGGCAATGTACGCGTAGGCACAGCGATAAGCATGGACGAGTTACGAGCACGATATGAAGCCATTGTGTTGGCGTATGGCGCAGAACTGGATAAAACACTCCCGAATGTACCAGGTGCCGATGATATTGACGCTGGTGTCCTGAGTGCGCGTGATTTCGTCGGCTGGTATAACGGATTGCCCGAGTGTCAAGTGCTCGATGAACGATTACGCGCATGGCTTGCCACCACGACATCGGCAGTAGTTGTGGGTGCTGGTAATGTGGCACTGGATGTTGCGCGTATCCTACTAATGCCGCGAGATAAGCTGGCTTGTACGGATATTACGGCCAACGCATTGGACGCATTGCAACATAGTAAAATACGTCATGTACACATAGTGCAACGACGAGGACCACTACAGGTAATGTGGCTAGCTGGTCAAGTAAAATGGAAGAACACGAATAAGAATGATATATATTAATGCATGACGATACAGGTGGCATTCACGAGTAAAGAACTACGCGAGATGATACAGTTGCCTGATACGCGTTTATTATTGGATCTACCGTATTTGCAGAAAACATTGGATGATGCAGCGCCATTATTGGCGAAACAACGGCCGCGTAAACGCCTTATGGAGCTATTGCTTAAGGGAGCGGAAGCGGGACAATCGAATACAACGGCAACACGTCATTGGCATTTACACTTTCTACGTAGTCCAACTGAATTCGTGATAGAATCAGACACCAATGGATTGAACGAGAGATACACGCGTCGTCTAGCGGGTATCCGACTTGAACACAATCGATTGGTCAACGAACAAGCAGTACCTACAGGCATTAGTGAGGTGCTTTCATGTCAATTGGCATTCAAGAGTATAGGCTATCGCAGTACGCCCATTGAAGGTGTACCATTCGATAGTCGACAATGTGTGGTGCCCAATGAGCGTGGAAGAGTACTTTACACGCCATCATCGTCGTCATTCGATGGGAGTAGCATCAACAATAGCGATGGCAATGATCGGTTTGTACCTGGACTATACGTTGCCGGCTGGTTGAAACGCGGACCCACCGGTGTCATTGCCTCCACACTGTGGGATGCTCAGGAAACTGCCGATTGCTTACTTGAGGACATGACAGTGTCAGCATCATCATCATTGTCATTGTCGTCTAGATTGGATCAAGCTACTGAAATACCGTCAGATCTACCAGTACTACTCCAATCCAGAAACATTCGTTATCTCACATTTGACGACTGGCGTCTGTTAGATAGTCATGAGGTGACTCAAGGGGAACTAATAGGAAAACCACGGGAAAAGCTTGTTCGCCTCGAAGATATGCTCAAGCTATTAGATACGAAATGAGACTAGTAATGATAATGGGCATTATAGAGAATACAATCGAACTGAATGTAGTGGCAAATAATAACTAGGATGATTGCAAGTATATTTAGTTATAGTTGTAATGTTTGTCATACAAGTATGAATCAGATGAGTAGATAGTAGACGTTATAGTAGGAAAAGAATGATCACAGCATTTGTCTATCGGTAGGCAGATACATCTGTAACACAATAGCAATGCTACCTATCTGTGATCAGCATCAAATAAATGATACCACATAAGCCGTAGATGTAATGAACAGGCAGGTAATATAGGTAAGCATAACTAGTGAGCAATATCCACCTCAATTTATTAGTATCAAGCAGCAGGAGTATATCGTTTGTAGAAATGGTTTAGAAGCATTAATGGCAAGCAGCCTTAATGTTAACTAATAGCTATCAATGCTATGCACTGTAGTGCTCGCTATTATTTGCTGTATATTGGAGCTTCATGTACTGTAGTGATCCAACCGACGGTGGTCATTCCACCTAAGGGCGCTTTTCTTTCAGGCTGATCTTTGTGCTTAGGCCAGCAAGTGCCCATAGTTGACAATAATGCAAGAGCACATATGAAATGAAGGATATTTAGCACAGTTTCCTCAGTGTTAGTGCGACCTTGCTTAACTCTATACAATATAGAAGGCAATATCAGTGGTATCAAGTTTGCGAAGAGACCTATTAAAGAGAAATATACAAGCTAGCATGATGTGTTAGACCTAATATTAAATATGATAAGTTTACATACCTCTAAAAACCTAAAAAGGCCTTCTGAATGGCGCCTTAGTCTATAAGCACTAATACCGAACCATACGGCTATATAGGTAGGCCACAATTAATATCATGCACGTTTGACCTTGTTCTGTACTTACAAAATCCGCCAAATATGACGGTGTCCATTATAGGTATTGCCAATATGCCAATATAGAAACCAATATGGTGAGCTGTCATATATCTTAGGAAACTTTCATCTTTACGCCCTAAGAGTATAGTCCTGATAACATTGCCTATAACATCGATGATCATGAGTATACGAATAAGTATGATGGATTTCCTCGAAAATAGATTTCTACCAATAGACGACCTATGAACGAGTTGATGTCAATGATACTAATAATCAAATGATAGGTCACATACCAATGCCATATAATCATATTGAATGGAAGCTTGCCTAGGAAACTGTATGCGTACGATGTCCTGTTCATTATAATGGGATCGGTCGCACTGGCAAAGTATACCAATAATGCTGATAATCGAGTTAGTAATCGTAAGGCAAATAGACATCAACTTACTTATGCAATAGGCACAGGTTACAATGAATGATGCTGACAGCAGGTTAAAGCTGAACTTCCTCATCACAATTAGCGCAATAGCACGTGCCGATGTGTACAGTAATGCCACCAGTATCTGTACTCGCATCATTAGCATTTGTTTACAAATCATTATCGATACATACCAATGCAAACAGTGTCCATTTATAGGCCAATCTTTTAGTGGAAAAAAAGTAGTCATTGGATGGATTGGGTTCTAGCAAGACGATTAGTTGACATAAGAATGTTGCATGTAATACATACCATTTGTTGCAGTATAGTAGTACATATTATATCTGCCAATTTCTATTAGAGATTTATTCCAAGAAAAGTCATTGGCTTCAGCCATCTTGATAGGAGTTGATAGTGCATATTGTATAAAAGCGGAAGCATCGGCCGGAAATCTAACGTAGCTCCCATGTGAATTTGCGTTATATAGGTATGATTGGTAAGGTAGCACAATAAGTTTGATTTGAGGCAGTCCAAGTGCATGCCATTGTTGAATCCAATTGTTTACTAAATTGTTAGCCTATAATTGGTCAGTATAAGAAATTAAAGCGGCATTTACTTACCTAATCCACATTGCACCCTTCGACAAAACCAATGCTAGCAAATAATGCAAAATCGGGATATTCCGATGCTATCTTGGCTGCTCTTTGCAAATCGGGATCAGAAGCATTAACTGATGGGACATTGCAATCATAGTCTACTGAAAAAACATTATCTAATATTATGCCTTTATAACTATAAGGCTGCTCCGGACGAAGTGAAAGGTCTCTTAATTCATACGTCTCTTTAACATTGTTCTTGCCAGTAACAGTTAGCTTTGCCTCAGCAACCATCCATTGTTGCGATAACAGAAGTAATAGGGAAAGTAAAAGTTGATATCTTGGAAATAGCATGTTGAAAGTAAATACAGTAGAATGAGTTGCTGTTCGATTCGACGGTATACAATCATGGAAATATATACCACAGTGTTTGTTGCAACATTTTGTTCATTGATAACAGGTTTTCCATTCAGGTCATGCAGGCTATTGCATCTCAATTGCATTTCCTTTCACTTTCTTGTGACGCATTAAACTGAATCATACGTGAGTATATGAAGATGTCTACATCATAGTCACGGTACGATAGCATCAATAGATAGATTGATGTTTAGTTGAATTTGCCAACTGTATTCATGACATATAGTTGTTTGATAAATAAGAGAAGCATCGATTATAACGCGTTTGTTGTTCATTAGGGAGGCATGCAGTGTAACATTGTGATGGTAGTAGACTCCTCACTAAGGGATACGTGCATAGATGACAGGTAAAATGCGATTGTGCTTAGAATTCAGCTACTGTAACAAATGAGTATGATTGCTTTGATACAAGCATCATAATATCACTTGACAAGGTCATCCATTCTAGTTTGATTGATACGGCACATCCATCAATAATTAAGCAATTACAAAATAGGTAATGTGTGGGACTATAACCCGGTCGCCGTTGGAATATAGATAAATACCTGGGTAAAAGTTGATAAGCTTGTAGCGCTCCGCTACTTAGGCTTTAGTATAAATACCAGTACACATTATTATGAATAAAAGAATCATCGTTCGAGTTATCATATCGTTTTATTGTCTAGTGTTATTGCGAGTGCAAGAGGTTGTTGAGAGTTCAACAGCGAGATACTATACGTGAGCGAAGCTATGTCGAGCACTACCCAGAATAATACATCCAGGACCGGAGAGACTCCACTCCCCATGACACGAGTCAACCAACCCGTACCTCAAATGGAGCCCAATGCGGGGAGTGGCTCATACGGTTCTGGAGCGTATACTCAACCCAAGAGGTTTGAAGGAGGAAACATACACGAGTTTTTATCGCAGTACGACAGCTACGCCGACAAACTAGGATGGGACGCTAGCATGAGGATTCGCTGCCTAAACAGTTACGTGGACGAGGAAATTCAAAACTTTATTATACACTACCCTGCTGCACAGGATGGGAGGTGGACCGATGTCAAGGAAGCACTTACAAGAGTATACAAGACAAACGCCAGCACAACAACGCCTGAAGGCATGTTCGAGGATTTCCTCAGCAAGGGAATCGACTACAAGAATTTGCCAGCTTACCTTGAGAAATTCCAGATCATGGCCAGCTGTGTAGGAGCTATGACAACGACCATGAAGGCGGAAAGGTTGTTTGGAATGCTGAGCACAAATCTGAAACGCCAGGTGCTTGTGGCTTTGGATAGCAACAATCTATCGCTACTACCTTTGATAGACGAGCTAGAGAAGATTTGGTATCGAGAGAAGAAAGTCGGAACGTCATTGTCCGAGTTGATGGAAGATGGGAACGTCGAAGTGAAGAAAGCCCCAACTGTGTCTAAGGAAGAAGGTCCAACGGGGTATCAAGATCTGTACTCTATGATCACACGATTGGCTTCGTTAGTGGAGAACCGGACCGACGAACGCGTGCGAACGACAGCCAGGGTTGCGAGATGTTTGTATTGCGATTCTACCGACCATATGAAGGCTAGATGTGATCGACTTACCGAAGATATCGGGAAAGGGCTGGTCAAGACCGCCGCTGGGAAGGTGACATATCCGAACGGACAGTTGGTGCCGTTGAACACGGGAAACGGCGGAATGAAGAAGTTGGTGGAGGAGATAGCTCCCACGAGGAATCAAGTAAATCTGATTACATTTCGAGGGGAAGCACCGCAGCCTGAGTACGAGGTCGTATGGGAAGACACTGAAGCTCAGCCAGCCGAGGAACCGATAGAACTCACCGCGGATTTTCAACCTATAATTTATGGTGAGGTGAATCAGAAGAGAGCTCGTGTGGGCACTCGAGCGGAATCGCGAGGAGTTATCACGGAAGAATCGGCAGACGACACTGTAGTAATCGCGGAGAAGAAGAATGCCGGTACGATGACTGAGAAGAAGGAACGACAGCCCCCTACTTTCAGGTACCGTGCTCCCATACAAGAAGAGGTCGATCAAGATCAAGTAATCGAGAAGGTTCTGTCGGAGACTCGTGTCGAACTAACGATGAAAGAATTTATGGGAATGTCGGAGACGGCGAGGAAGCGAGTCAACCAGATCGTGAGCCGAAAAAAGATGCCCATAGACCCTATGGTGAATCGGGTGGTTATGCGTGAGGATGGAACTTCTGTGAATAGTGAGGACATAGTGGCAAGGCCTACACCGAAAGTGTCGGGAAAGATCGAGCACGCGACGGTGGAAATCCTTGTTGACCCTGGAGCAGAAATGTCGATTATCTCCGGGAGGCTCTACGACAGGGTGGTGAATCGGCCGTTGGAGAGTACAGGAGAATGGGGTATGTCCAGTGCTACAGGAGACACCAAGAAGGCAAGAGGATTGTGCCGAGGTGTACCTATCACGGTTGGCAGCGTAACTCATAATGCCAACGCTTTGGTCATCGACGACATACCATTCGACGCGCTAGTGGGTATACCGTGGTTGGAGTTGGCGGAATGGGAAGTGAGACGTGAACAAGATCGTTCATGGGTATATCTTCGCGATGGTGGTCAGGTTGTGAAGTTTGTGGCGGCGCCAACGGCGAGGATACGGACGACAAATGCTAGAGTCAATTTGTCAGGCATGGTGAACAAGCTGGGCATGGTAAACCTTGCTGTGGACAATAGTGAAGAAGTCATGGGAGCGGTGACGTTGAGACAGGTGAATGCGGCAAAGTACAAGCCAGTGGGTAAGAAGAAGTTGCCAGTGTCTGTACCGGTGCCGAGTGCCGAAACCGAGGAGCGAAGTCCGATCAATGTAACGAAGGACAACATACGATTGACCGAGGAAAGGATCGACGAATTAAAGATAGGTGACGGGAATCTATCCCTGGAGGAGATACAGCATTTCAAGGATCGGTTGAAGGAGGTAGATCGAGCCTTCGCGTTCGACGACAGTGAGATGGGCATGGTCAAGCCGGAGTTTCAGGCGCCCGTTAGAATACCTACGGTCGCGCATACGCCGTGGCAACAACAGTCCATTCCACTTCCGCGAGCTATGTTTGACCAGGTAGTAAAGTTACTGAGGGACAAGATGGACAACGGGATTATCGAGCCGAGTACTGGCGCGTACAGCAATCGTTGGTTTGTCATCGCCAAGAAGGACAGGTCGAAGTTGCGATTCATACAAGACCTGCAGCAAGTGAATTCCGTTACCGTGAAGAACGCGAATGCGCCACCGTTAAGTGAGGAGTTGACCGAGGACGTGTCTGGAAGATCTATCATTACAACGTTCGATTTATATTCGGGATACGATCAGATACCGGTCGACCGCAGGGATCGCGATATATTCTCGCTGAGTACGCCAATAGGTTTAGTCCGCATGACTAGACTACCTATGGGATGGTGCAACAGCGTAGGAGTATTCCAGAGGATAGTGAATCATGTGTTACAACGATACATTCCGGAGAAGGTGGCCATATTCGTCGACGACGGGGTAATCAAGGGACCTACCGTGGCGGACTCCACCGAGGTGACGAAGGGCGTTCGAAAGTTCGTATACGAACACGTCGAGGATGTAGTGAATGTACTCAGCACGCTGAAGGAAGCCGGACTGACAGTCAGTGGGAAGAAGTGTTATTTCGGCATGTCTGAGGTCGAGGTATTGGGTTTTCAGTGTACGCGGGAAGGGCGAACTACTACGCCTGACAAGGTAGAGCGGATTCGTAAGTGGCCAGTGCCCAGGACGAAGAAAGATGTTAGGTCATTTGTAGCATGCTGCGCGTTTTATCGTGTGTTCGTGCCTAACTTCTCGATCATCGCGGAGCCGTTGTATCACTTACAGAAGAAGAGCGTGTGTTTTCATTGGGGCGAAGGTCAACAACTTGCATTTGATAAGTTGAAGGACAGTCTTAGCAGTCAACCTGTCATTAGACCTCCAGTGTACGGGAACGAGGACAGGCCACTCATTCTCACCGTGGACGCGAGTCCGGTGGGAGCAGGAGCGGTACTAGGGCAAGAAGACGAGGAGGGCAAGCGTTACGCCGTGCGATACGAGAGTTGCCTCTTTAACGCAACGCAGAGAAGGTATGCGCAAATCAAGAGAGAGCTGTTTGGCCTATACCAAATGGTGAAGAAGATGCGTAAATATATGAATGGAGTACGATTTGTGATAGAAACCGACGCACGACCGGTGATCGGGATGCTTCAGAAGCCCGACCTACCGAATGACGCGGCCAGCAGGTGGGTGGCTTACCTTACGTTATTCGATTTCGGAATACGTCATGTGCCGGGGAAGAAGAACGTAGTGGCTGACGCGTTGAGCCGAACGTACTCGGAGCAAGAAGAGCTGAGTGATGCCGACGACGGAGAGGACGAGTCACTATGGGTATATTCTATACAAGAAGTGGGAGGCGAAGACGGAATGATGGAAGAAAGAGTTGAGCAAGGTAGTGTGGGGACAACTTACAGCGATCACCCTTTTTATTACCTGCTTCATTATCTTGAGAAGGGGGAGTTACACAAAGGGATGGAGCCGAAGGAACGTAGACGTGTCATAGCGCAGGCGAGGAAGTACTTCCTGCACAACGGGCTATTGTTCCGACGAACGAAGAGTGGGATGCCGAAGAGGGCCATCATTAAGGAAGAAGAGCAAACAAGAATAGCTAACACTGTGCATCAGAAGAGTCCGTTCGCACACCGAGGAGTGGAAGCGACGTACAGGTTGTGTAGTGATCGGTTTCATTGGAAAGGGATGTACGAGACTTGTAAGGAAGTGGTTAGTGCGTGTGATGCGTGTCAAAGAAGGAGTCAACATCAGCAAGTGGAGGAATTACGGCCATTTATAGGTTCGACACTATTCAAGAGGATAGGATTCGACTTAGTACAATTTCCTACAGCTACCACGGGTGAGAAGTATCTTGCCGTGGCTAGAGACGACTTTAGTGGCTGGGTAGAGGCGAGAGCGCTTACCGACAAGACATCCGGGGAGGCTTACAGATTCCTGTACGAGGACGTCATATGTCGATTCGGCATACCTGGACAGGTGGTGGCAGATCGAGGCGAGTTGAACGTGAAGAAGATGAAGGAGCTAGCGATGGCGAATGGAATTCAGCTTAATTTGACGACAGCTTATCATCCGCAAGCGAACGGGATGGTAGAGAGAGGACATCAGGAGATTATTCAAGGTTTAGCGAAAGTAGTTGGTGACGACAAGGACAACTGGCCGAAATACCTACATGCGGTATTATGGGCTGATCGGATCACAACGAAAAGGACAACTCAGCAAAGTCCGTACCGACTGGTATATGGACAGGAGTGCGCGCTGCCTTTTGATTTAGAAGAAGAGACGTGGATGGGAATAGAGTGGAAGAAGGAGATGACGACATCAGAATTGATAGCTGCTCGGGCAACGCAACTATTGAGGAATGGATGGGTGAGGGAGATATCGGGAGTAAAGCTCGATAGGTCGAGAGAATACAATAAGCGGTATTATGACAGTAAGAAGACTTTAAGGAAGGAACCGCTCGAAGAAGGAGACATGGTCTTGATGTTGGATACCAGACCAATGAAGAAGTTAGAACGGAAGCTAAAAGATAGATGGGTCGGACCGTATGTAGTAGTGGAACGACCGAACAAAGGAGTATACGGTCTTGCGGAACTAGATGGGACCAGGTTAAAAACTTCGGTATCCGGCAACCGGCTGAAAAGGTATAATGCGCCGATAAAGATCGGCTACTAGTTGAAGTAGATCTAGAGACTTCAAGTGGGCCCCGGTGGTTGTGGGACTATAACCCGGTCGCCGTTGGAATATAGATAAATACCTGGGTAAAAGTTGATAAGCTTGTAGCGCTCCGCTACTTAGGCTTTAGTATAAATACCAGTACACATTATTATGAATAAAAGAATCATCGTTCGAGTTATCATATCGTTTTATTGTCTAGTGTTATTGCGAGTGCAAGAGGTTGTTGAGAGTTCAACAGCGAGATACTATACGTGAGCGAAGCTATGTCGAGCACTACCCAGAATAATACATCCAGGACCGGAGAGACTCCACTCCCCATGACACGAGTCAACCAACCCGTACCTCAAATGAATTTATTAGGTTACTACAAGTAGTCATGTAATTCGATTAATAAAACCAGTTTAAATGGACGACCACGTGAATGCGTTTCACAGAAGCATAGCGGGTGTTTATGCTACTCTGTTGCCAGAAGACTACTATTCTATTCCGTTTCGTTACATTACCAATATGTCCTCGCCAGCATACTCCATTACTTCATTTTCACTACTACTACTACTGCTACTACTACTATTACTAGAGCAATGCACGACTATCGAAGCAAAACTCGTGCTTACGGGAAGGGATAATAGCAGCGCAACATACGAGGCTAACAATTTTGTATTCCGCCCTGAGCAGCGTTATAACCATCAAGGCATGGTATTAGGCGTTGACATGGCTATGGACGAGCATTGCAAACTTCCACCGGCAAACACTTCCGATCCGGACATACAGGAACTTGTTAAGGTGGCGGGGAAACACCTCGATTTCGCCGTATTCGACAGCATTTTTTATGACCGCACTCATTGCGTAGAGCATGTGAGTAAGCATCATTCGATAAACCGCGTCTACTGACGAATACTAGATAATCGATAGCATGAATGAATGGATCCGACAATGGCATCCAGATGCTATGGCACAGATTAAACTCATTATAATGACGAAGCCTTTGACTCTATTTTCACTTTGGAATGATGATTATTTCGCGTACTTTTTGGATAACTCATTTTATAGATATTTATTATCCACACCATTGAAGATCATCGAGACTAAATCCACTTTGGTATCATTTAAGGATTTTATTATTGTTGGCCAATATAAAGCATATGAGTACAATGCAACACGCGGTAAGTATTATTGATAGCAGAGGTATATTAGCTGATCATTATTCGTAGATCCCAATCCAAGGAATGATACCCTTTTTTCCAAGAAAAGGTTGGGCAATAAGTGGAGATACTTTGCATTGGTATGTATCGGTAATGATTTGTAAACAAATGCTAATGATGCGAGTACAGATACTGGTGGCATTACTGTACACATCGGCACGTACTATTGCGCTAATTGTGATGAGGAAGTTCAGCTTTAACCTGCTGTCAGCATCATTCGTTGTAACCTGTGCCTATTGCATAAGTAAGTCGCCGCCTATTTGCCTTACGATTACTAACTCGATTATCAGCATTATTGGTATACTTTGCCAGTGCGACCGATCCCATTATAATGAACAGGACATCGTACGCATACAGTTTCCTAGGCAAGCTTCCATTCAATATGATTATATGGCATTGGTATGTGACCTATCATTTGATTATTAGTATCATTGACATCAACTCGTTCATAGGTCGTCTATTGGTAGAAATCTATTTTCGAGGAAATCCATCATACTTATTCGTATACTCATGATCATCGATGTTATAGGCAATGTTATCAGGACTGCATTTTCAGCATTTGTTTACTCTTCTGAATCATACTCTCACTATGGTGATGCAATCGCTCTCGCCCATACGACATACATCACTAAGCTAGGCATTCCTATGATTCAGTTTATTATCTTTGTTGGATTCAGTAAGTGATATGCACTGCTCAATATCATGATATTAACGCTACTTGTTTGCATAGCCATATGGTTTGGTATTAGTGCATATCGATTAAAACGACATTCAAGTGGCCTTGCCCGGTTTGCACTAGTAAGTAATGCTAATGGATTTAATATGACCTAACATATGATTGCTAGCTTGTCTATTTCTCTTCATTAGGTCTTATCGTATATATAATGATCTTAGTGTCATGTATTATGGCAATGGGTGTCCAGATTGTTTCTTTTAGTATTCCCATAGAGATACTTCTGGACTCTATTCAACTTTTGTGTGCTCTCTCATTACTCGTGATTCTGGGAGTACGGTGGCCTAAACGCGACAATGGACTGGTAGCGACAAACGTGATCTCACTTGATGATATAACAACTGCTGGCAGGAATACAACAACGGCACGTGATGCTTTAGTACGTAGCAATCAGTAATAATATGAAGCATTATACCAGCATTATTCAGTGATTAGCATACACAACAGATTGCATAATATCCAATAAATTCATACAAATATTCTCTATATATTATTTAGATGCTAATACGAATGATGTAACATTTATTATATAACATTTTTAATTGATTATTTAATGCTCGATTTGCTTTAAAACACCAGAGAACTCTTGAACCACTCGTTGTAGACTACGGTTATTGGCTTATACCATTATAGTTAGTAGTTTGTACCTTCTATTCTTTATGTTATCATAATAACTACATACCTAATATAGGCAGGATAGCTTGAAGTAGATCATGCTTTCGTAATCCCTAATGACAGTGCGTATAAGATCATCAAGAGAAATGTAACAATCAACCAATTAATATAAAATACTTACACAAACAATCGGTTCCCAATGACTGGTTGATTTCAATTGAGGAGTAGGCGTGCTAGTTGATTGTGCATCAGAAGAAGCAATGGTAAAATCAGTCGTATTACTAATCGATAGCAATCAGTTAGTAAGATGATAGTAATGCAACTAACTTGTATATACGTACGCATATGACGGTCCGAGTAGTTCACGACATAGTTCTTCAGCTTTATTAACTAGGCTATCCGTTGAAAGTCGACGAGCATAGTTTAGTAGCCAGCGTCGATACTCCTCGGGAGATGCCATTAGTTGAGCACTTGCTAATTGAGACTAGTCATTCAATCAATATGTTAGTTGAATGTCTTGTTCATTATGAATGAATAATAGTACTTCAACGGCTTACCTCCAAATGATCAATTGACAATAAGGTTTGTTGCCGTTGTTCCCCGCGTAATCTATCACTTCTTTGAATGCGATGTCGATCGGTACAAGTACGTTCAGCGGTGACTTGTGCCACCATAAGTGGTCCACTAGCATTGATATCATTCGGATTCAGGGCAGCAGTAACGGGTGTAAAGTATTCAGAGGCAGCATACCACGTATCAACAATACGTGACCATGTTCGCATACCTTGATCGTAAGCGTAGGCACAACCATTGGAGGTGCACAACACAGGAGTGCCATTGGCATGTACACAAGCATCTGTAATGGTGGTTGCATTACTTAGTGTCTCGGTTGTGCTTGTCGACATGGTTGATTCGTTATACAAGAGAGCGGCAATGGATTCATTCGCTAGAATGGCTTCACGCTCCACAATATCCCTACATGAAATGAGTAATTACATGCAACATTATGCATACCATACTACATACCATACAAATAGTTGACCCACTGCCGTTAAGCATAGTAGATAGCGTCCATTGCAATCAAGGAATGATGGCGGTGCATTTAGACATAGACTAGGGAATAGACTATATGATGAATTAGATAGGTCATCCTAACCATGACTAACAAGTAAATAACTACTACTACTACTTACCGTCGTCCATTAGTTGAGAATACATGAATTGTGCCATCCTCGCAGGCAGCTGCACTAAACATCGAACTAGCCACCAGTAATAGAATTGGACTGGACACTAACTGTTTCCAGAATATCTTTCCCTGACGTGAACATACGATTTGTGCCGCTCCATTCTGTTGCGATATCGAGTTGTGACATTCAAACACCCATGACTTGTCATTGATACGACTACGTGAGAAGGTGGAATGAATCTTGGGTATACCAAGTCGAATAGATGATATGGCAAGTTCCGGTGCAAGATACGTAGTTCTCGTCTAGCTAGACATCATTAATATCCTATATGTATAATACGTGCTATCTACCTACTTCAGCCGAATAGCTTGCCATCATTTTGTTAGGACCTTGACTGGCCGAGTCTTGCATCTCATGAGCTGGTCGTTTCTGTCCCACCACTACTGATTCTATACCACCAGGTGGCATTGCACGTGAAGGTGGTGTCATTTCCATCGTATGATTGCCAGATAAATGATCTAATGCCATGTTCTATTACAAGTAAGCATATACACATTAGATAATGAATAAATGCAATACCGCGCTACTTACTCGTAATCCCATATTGGCTTGTACCGGTGTAGAAGGTACAGATGGCAACGATTGTACATTTGTTGTATGTGATGTGGATGTCGTGGTTAATCTAGTTGATTTGTTAAATAAGCAATGCAACATGACAAACTATCTAGTCTACTTACCCTCGAATGAATTGTGGTTGAATACGTCGTCGTCCATCAGCGGTAATTGTTACTTTCTGTGCCGGTGCTACTGATGACGATGCTATACTAATGTTACTAATATCTGCTATACCTGATGAGAATGTTGCAGATACATCAGCTGTGTTACTTTGTAATGGCGTTGAAGTAGCAGTGATCTGCATTGGTTCAATGTCATCAGTATCTGAATGACCCATTAGCATTGCAACACGATTATTCGGTTGACTAGCTTTACTGGTAGTAGTAGTAGTAGTAGTAGCAGTAGTCATATTGCTTTGTTCCATATCAAGTTGTTCCGGTGTCTCTGCTAATTCAACTGATCGCATCTTTAATCCTAGGCTGGAAAAGTGCATTTCCTACATAACCAATTAGAGGAGTAAGATTCAACCCTGTATTCATGCATTATTATCTTACTTGTTCCTCTGTAGTCAGTGCCTTGCCTATTTCCTGTTCACCAAGTTGAATGACCGTAACTGTGCCATCTAATGAGCATGCATAGAGGACACGACCATCCATTGACCTATTGTGATATTCACATATTATTTAGCGCTAATAATTATTACACTATTATTATTTGAACATACCATGCCATATCAAGTACACCTTGCTTGAATATATCATGTGTTACCATGAGTGAACGCGGTCGACTTGTTAGCCAGAATGAAATGGTCTGATCCTGACTGCCCAAGGCACATATAGCACCGATTGAGGATTCTGACTCGGATGACTCGGATGAGGATGATTCATTATCATCATCATCATCGTCATTATCATTATCATCATCATCTATCGTAGATAGTCGAAAAAGACATGGATTGAATCGCTAATAGTTTCTCATGTTTAATTACTCAATCCTTATTACCATATCAATGAATGCTCACTCACCACCACTTCAATTGCTGCATCATGTCCAATAAAATGGACGTCACTCTTCCATGTATCACGTTGAATAACTGCCGCAGATGCTACACCCTTGTTGAATGCATTGGCTGTAACCAATTGAACACCATCCGGTGACCAGCTATTTGATTATATATCATATATATATTACTAATCACAATCTATCAATTGTATCAAGCTCACACATACCTTGGTCGACTAAAGAATGTGGTCGATGTTGATTTCGTATACGGTGATGTGATCGTCTTTTCTATTTGCCAATCTGCTATCCTCCATATAATGGTCGATTTGTCATCTGACTATATTGATATTGATCATCATTACTATTACTATGGTTACCGTGTTCTAGTTCTAGTCAAGTTACCTGTGTGGCAAGATATTTCCCAATAGGATCCCAAGCTACTCCCTTAACAAAACCATGATGTTGATCCAACTTACGTAGCATTTCTGCTTGTATTAACTCTACCGCTACTATCGCTAATATACTGACTATAGATTGATAGACTTACCAAATGTATTACCGTGCCAAATGATAACCTTACTATCAAGTCCACACGATGCTAGATACTTGTTTTCGGGTGACCAAGCGAGATCGGCAACATCTAATGAGCTAGCTTATAAGTATAACATGACTAGATAGCTCCATTCTATGACATTACCCGATTCATGACCAACTAATCGTTTAATCGCCTTCCAGTTCTCTAGATTCTGTGCTCCATCTAAACTGCCAAATACACCACTAGCCATACTATCAGGTGAACTATAAACAATAAATGGATTGTCATTAGTGAGAGAGACTCATTCTGCTTAATGTTTATCATCTTTCCTTACGTGTCAAGCATCCAAATTACAATAATCTTATCATCTGAACCGGTAGCCAGATATTCTCCCGTTCTACTCGACCATTTAACGCATAATACCGCACCTATTTACCTTACATCTATTAGCTAATGATACATACATATACATACACATATATACATATAGATATATGTCAGTATTGTTACCATCGTGTAATGCCAGTGTGCATAAAAGAGCACCTTCAGGCTCTGATGTACTCGAATGTTTCAGTATAACTTTTGTATTCCATATTTTCACTTTAGTATCTAATAAACGCGTAGTTAAGCATAAAGAACTAAGGGTAAATCTGTAAGCCACTCACCAAGTCCACCGGTAACTAGACGTGTCCCATCAGGATGAACGTCAACTGAGAAGATATTGACCTTTCGCTGGCGTTCATCTTGTATACATACTATTTAGCATAATGATCTAACAATATCACGATAGGATAACTTACCTAGATGACCAATCCACGCTGGTTTAGATATATGCATTACGAGACTATTAGTGTAGATCAACAGTGTAATACTAAAGAGGAATGAAAATATATCAACAAGCACTGTAAAAACAACACGTCAGCACGGAAAAAATAACAACAACATTGCCACTATTTTTATTATTGGTTGGATAAGCCAATTAAAAGAATGAGCTAATCTCAACAAGCGGAGTTTCCTTGTTATTTCTTTATTACGCGTTCATTACATTATTCGTATTTCTTGTTGTATTTATTAACTGTATATTGTAATAAGCAATAGTATATTCATATTTACTATGTGTTCTTGTATTAATGTATACCATAACATTTGATTGACTAATATAAATGTAATATAATAATAGCAACTAAAGCATATAATTATTCTATTTGTTAGACTAGTCATTAATAGCAGCATATTTGCTCATACTTGACTCTATCATCATATAAACTAGAGTATGTTTAGTAACTATACAGTAAATATGCATGCTACGCTTATCCTAACATCTATTTATAGCTCATTTAACAGTCAATAATGGCAATGGTGCCATAATACACATCTGTGGAGGGATTGGTCGAATAAATTAAAACACAAAGCATCACAATGGGCATCCATTTCACCTCCTTCATCCGGTCGTACTGGTATCACCGCTAGCGCCTTTTTAACTCTTCTGCTTTGTTCAACGCCACGCACACTCTACCTTGTTCTTTCCTATCCTCCTTCCACGTTTGTCTCTCTACATTGTTATCGTAATAGCAGCAGCAGCAGTATTGCTAGTATGGATAACCCTATCACAGCGACTAGTCACTCGGATGCAGTTGACCCTACATTATCCAATACAGCGGCAAATGCAGCCTTACCTTCACCGCCAGTGGATGATACTTGTACTGCAAAGGATGATGCATCCGATGGTCTCTCCAGCTTTCTATCCAATCTAAGTCTGGTAAACAGTCAGAATGAGACGAAATCTATGGAGACACCGCCCGACTCACAACCACGAGCTTATCGACCATTGCCAACACCGCCAGTAAAGAAGAGTAGCACTGTATCGCCACCAATATCAACATCAACAGCGGCAGTAGCGGCAACATCAGCGGCAGCACCACTACCAACAGAAGCACAAGCAATATCTTCATCCAATGCAGCAGTCAATATACCCGTATCATCACAACAGACTGCATCCTCATCTGTTACTAATCTACCTCCTGCATCTACTATATACTGCGCACCTGTATCTCCTGGTACATCTACCGTGTTATCGCCAGCTCAACCAGTAGCAAATAGTGGACTACCTCAACAACCAGCTACTGCGCCACCCTATTCATATTATCAATTGGTGCAAACACCAAATGGTCCTCAGTATATTCCTATAGGAACACCCGTTTATGGTACAGCGCCATTAACCACATCCTCGGTGGCAAACAATCAAACAATGGTAGGATTAATTATACAATAAGAGTCATTATATCATACTAATCTTATAATAATAATGATAATAATAGACTAAAGAAAGTGTAAATCATGTATTGACTAGCAATCCTGCTTTTACATCAACTACCGAGAAGACACCTATACTTTCTACTGAAACTATTAACAACAACCTACCATCAACAAATCCAGACACGACTACATCAAGATCAGTACAAGTTGTTACTACTGCTCATCCTCAATTCAATACTGCTAATGTAGTGGCATCATCATCATCATCATCGCCAGCTATTGCAGGTACCACCAATCCATATCTTATGCAAAGTGCAAATACATTGCCCGTAACAATGACTACCGGTGCCACTCCTATGGTTATATACACTAGTGGCATGGCTTCCAGTTCTAGTCCAGCCCTAGTCTATCCTTCCACTGGTGCCGTATCTGCAGCTACTATGGGATCAGCCCAGCCAGTAATGATGAGTCATGCTGCTACCATGCCAGTCACTCATGCTACGCAGATGGGTCAAGTAGTAGCATCTACTGCGAGTATCAATACTGTTAGTAGCGGAGTAACTGTACCAGGACTATTACCTAAAGGGCAAACAAATACTACCACTATGTTCACAAACACAGCAACCACTGCACAACTAGTAAATGGACAAGTAGTGGGTGGTCAAGTAGTAAACGGCCAAGTAGTGGGTGGTCAAGTAGTAAATGGACAAGTAGTCGGAGGACAAGTAATGGGCGGACACCTTGTAATAAATGGTCAAGTAGTCGGCAAACAAGTCATGGGCGGCACATTACAAGAGCAGACGGCGTACATGCCTATTACTGGTAAACGACGAGCTCTACTTATCGGTATTGATTACTGTCATACACCACAATTCAAACGTGAAGGTAAGCAAGCTGCATACACATACAATAGTTTATTACAGCGTTGTTTTAATACATGTGCATCTGTTATAGGCAGTCATCAAGCTGTATTAGAGATGTACGACTTTCTCGTCAAGCATTGTGGTTACAAATCGGCCGATGTATTGATACTAAGCGATAGACAATCGAAGCAACAGCTATATCCTACGCGTAACACGATTATCAAGGCTTGTGAATGGTTGCTCAAGGAGGCAGCACCCGGTGATTCATTTGTATTCTACTACGCAGGTCGTAGTAGCATGGTATGTCC